>PGFW01061730.1:18180-29185 GCA_003123925.1 Haematobia irritans | reverse complement strand
TAATTTTTATGATTGGTTTTTGCTTCAAGTAAAAACTTTGTTGAATCTTTTTAAAATGAATATTTTGTAAACCTCAAATAAGACTTTAATTGGAAAAATATTCGTGATTTTTTTCTGTGAAGAAGGTCCATTGTCATTGAGTTTTCAATGACATACGAGAAGCTTACCACTGCGCTTCGTAGAGAATGACCAAAAAATCGGAGAATAACTTTCGTGCAGCGTGTGATGCCTTTTTCGGGCCTTTAATGGCCATAATTCGTGTCAAAGGTTGCTAAATTGATCAAATTTAGACTGATACTTGTAGTAGTACCTAGCACAATTCGAAAACACCCAAATTTGTAGAAAATCCCCAAGCCTCAAATTCAATAATTTCGTCCCCATTCATAGAATAAATCCTCAATTTGTGGAAAAATCCCCATAACTGGCAACACTGGTTGGTTTTTCATTTAGTTTTATCATATTTGGTGAGGACTTGTCTCTTTCCTAAGTCTAGGGAATAATAAAATAAAATCATCCTCCTCCTGCTCGCCTTCAACATCGTCATTAGAAAACTTTAGATTGGTAAATATTTTTTCTGTCAACAAGAAATAAAAAGGCAAAAATTCAAATTCACACCACCTGTACCTTAATTGCTGAGCATTTTATTATGTCGAATAGCCTTTTGTAATGACAGTTGGTAAATGAAGATACCCAGCAAATTTTTGAAATGGAACAATCGAAAACATGAAGACACAATTTTATATATGTTAGTACCGATCAAAAGTCGATGTAGTCCTACACCCAAGGAAAAAATCCGGAACGAAATTTTAGAGAAACGAAAAAAACGAAAAATTTTTAGCAATAAAAAAAATTGTTTCTTTAAAACTTTATTCCCCAGAAAAGAAAACTTATTTATCGTTATAATGTTTAAAGATAAATGTCGATTTGTTTTTCTTAGATTTTCATGAAATTTGGTTTAGGGCTGGGTTTTTTGGTCTACATACAAACTCTATGAGTAGTATAAATATACCTTCACTTTGTTGTTTGCTGGGTATCAATTTTATTTGCATTCATCATGACTATTGGAAAATACATGTTTCTATCTAACAATCAAAAGGGCTCATGGTAACGATGCACCTGCTGTATTTGGCATTTGGCTTCGTTAGCTACCGGTTTATGGTTTTTGTTTTCTACTTAAGTGACAGACTTCTGGTTTTTCCAAGAGACCATGAATTGTCATTGTATACAATAGTACAAGTACAGGATGCAAATATAAAGCTGAGTCAATTTAGGCCTTAAAGTTGCGTTTTTTTCTTTTTTACAAAACAAAGGAGGAGATAATTTGATGAAAATATATAGCAAATGTTCCAACTCCAATTTAGATCAATCTAGACCAGGAGGTTATTTGTTTTGATAAAGGAAATAGTTAAAAAATACAAGCTGTTAAAAAAAAATAATTAGTGCTTAGGCGACTGGCGGCACTGAATTGAAAGAAATATTGTCGTAAGCAAAAAGATTTCGTATCCATTTTTGCTTAGCATAGAAGATGCATCAATTACTCTGATTTTAAATATTAATTAAAACATTGAAGGAAGAAATACTGTCACGTCTGAAAACTAACAAATTAAGAATCGAAACCCATCCGAATCCACTAGCATCAAATTTGATGGCAAAACGGAAAACATTTACAAGGTTCAATAGGAGAAGACCACAAGACTTATTATTTCCACAACTATTTAACAACTACTGGATAAGCACCATTGATGTAAAAAATATGTAATACTAAGAATAATGTAAATATCGATTTAGAAGATTTTTTATAAAAAGTTAGATTTTTTTCTTACAAACTACGAAATATTTCGTACTTTTTACGAAGGAAAGTTCTTCCAAATTTTTCGTAGTTCGTAAGAAAAAAAATCGTACTTTTTATAAAGAATCTTCGTACTTTTTATGAAAAATCTTCGTACTTTTTATGAAACAATTTCGTCCTTTTTATGAAAATGTTTCGTCCTTTTTATTGAAAAACTTTCGTAGCTTTGAGAAACATTTTCGCCTTTTTTATGAAAGCTAATTTAGTTCTTTTTTTAATTTTTTTTTTTTTGATATATGTGATTTTATTGAAGCAATTTTAATTGATAATTCCTTATATATAATGGTCCCGCGCCAAAAAGGGCATTATGGGACAAATATGGCAAGAATTATTTCAATAAATGTTCAGATAAAAAAAAAAGAAACCAAAAAACTATATATGTATGTATACAGAGATGCTAACAAATTAATATAATAAATAATAAGTGAATACTATAGGTAAAACTAGTGCCAGAAAAATAAAAATAATTATTAGAGCAGAAGCGATTCATAGTTATTAAACAATATATCTTTACATAGCACTTAAATCTGCCCGATATTGAAAACATGCCTTTAGTTTACGGGTAAACGTATTATAGGTTATCCCGCGGCAATGTAATCTATAACGTTGTTTTGTCCTTTTCGGCACGAGCGACATCTTGGTACTCCCGCGAAATTTTAATTATCCTTGTATTGCAATATCGTTTGGTTGCTGAGAAAAATGCGTTGTGTGGTAACCCGATTTAAAAATGGACCTAATAAACATATGTTTAAAGGATATTGTATTTATATCACCCATTGATTGGGCTAAGATAGCTTTTTGCAACATCTTTAAAATAATTGTCAACACTGGAGTAGTTCGATGGCAAATATATACACGATTCGTAACGCTTTGTTTTGCATGGATTGTAGTGATTTCAATATACTGTTAGTTTTATTATAAGCATAAGCTGTAACTATATAATTCAGATGTGATTGTATTAGGCAAGAAAAAATCTTAAGTTTCGTACTAGTATCAAATTTGTTCTTTATCTTGTACAAAATTCCAATGGCGGGTGCAATCCTCATCTTTAAAGGCGCTCAATATGGCGATCCCACCTCAGATTACTTTGTATAAATAAACACCTAGGATTATTTCACAGAAATTAAGTCTCACTCCGAATCAGTTCTCCGTTTAATACGACACTAACCATTATTCGGACTGAAGGATTAGGCCGAAATGTCTTATCAGCACTCGTCTTCTTCTGGGATTCAAATAAGCCCGTTCAGCTCTTGCGAATTCGAACAAGCAACGCCGAATCTCTCCTCTATAGCTGTCCTTTAATGAAATATCAAAATTATACGGATAAAATAAACATACATCTATCAGCGTACAGAATCAAGAGTTTACCACTGAGTTGAAGATTTTTTAAAAGTCATTAATATATAGTCAAAATAGTAAAGGTCCTAAACACTGTCCCTTGTGGAACTCCGTGAAGTAACTGAACCTATAAACTCCGGCGATCCGTCGACATCGACATACCTGCTTCTTATGTGATCAAATAACTCTTAAATAAAACGCAACTCCTTCCTTGAATTCCGTATAACACCGGGACCACATTTTTTTAAGCAATAACTGATGATCTACCAGATCGGAACGCTTTAGCTAGAAAAAATCGAAACATATTCCCACAACTCCTTGAAACCATTATCCCAAACGCACTACATATATATTTCATGACACTAAGTAACTGCCTCCTCGAGTTCCCCAACATCCGCGTCCTAAATCCGGTATATGATTAATGCATACAATAAAAACGTTTCCATACGAGTACGAAAATAAATTATTCGTAAAATTAATTTTTCTCATAACACTTATCTAATGTAGATAGAAACTGCTAGCAGGTCTGTAGTTTTCTAACGGAACTGTATTACTCTACTGGCCTTTGGTATAGGTACAATTCGATGCCATCTTAAGATAATCGGATACATGGATGTGCTAAACCATTTCGATTAAAAATTTTTTACCAAATAGGGTAAACAATCGCATTACTAGCACCTTTTAATAAACTTTGGCGATATATTTGTCAAGACCAGGGCTTTTATGTCGTTTTCAAAGAAATTTTATAACTTTCTATTAAACAATACTTCTGATGGGATTCTATGGAGAAAGTACTCATTTAGTCATGGGTCAGAATAAGTAGTGAATTAACATTACGCTCAGGAAATGATCTCAATACCTCTTTTTAAATCCTCAACTGGAGACTAAGAAAGAATCGTTTTAAATGGTTAGCCTTTGCATTATTACGCCAACACGTTCTCACCGTCCGACTATCAATAAGTCGAATTTCGCTTCCGTTTCTTTTCTACCAAGAATTCATTTATGAAACTCCAGCCCCGTTCTTGGGATGATTTGCCGCTCGAATGCATACCCTGCCACTATAGATACATAATCTCTACTTCTCTGTTCGCCACACTTATAACCTTGGCTAATCACGTTTGCAGGAATATACTCCTATTGGATTCTTCTCTCCCTTCGCCCTCTTTTTTGAGTAGTTTTCATTTTCAATTTTCATAAGAATCATCTGTTGTAATTTCCATTGATCCATGGTGTCATCATAAATTATGCATGGTTTTCACTAGTTTTGTCTCAGTTAGTTGAAAAGTTTAATTGATCTTTCCCATATCATGAAATAAGTTGCTCGCATCTTTTTCCGATACAGTTAGCGAATCAATAATCTGAACTGACAGGCAACTCAATTCAGCAAATAATTTTCAGCTTTTCGATAATCACGAATACCATTTACTAACTTCAGTATGATCATTTTCCTAGATATTTTTGCCTTAATCTTGCAGTATATACGATTGGTGATGCAGAACAAACGCACTCAATCGGAACCAACACTAAATCCTCCCCCAGCAATTGCATAAAAACATGGTCAATGCACACTTGCCTTGCGGGTCTTGTCCACCTAATTCCATCGGACATTTTCGCAACCGCAAAGACTTGTATTACTGCAAGCACTCACTGCATAAGGATTCTTGGAGTAGATCTATATTTGAGTCCCCAACTAAAACTAATGGATCACTTCCGTGTTCATTCAAAACTGCTTCAATTATCGTTTTAAATTGCCCAACTGAACATTTCTGGGAACGATAATAGGATACTAACTCACAAGTTTCCCATCTAATCTTAGAAATTCAATAAAGAAAATATACGATAATTCTCTACAAATGATTCACTTCTAGCAGAAACTCCACATTATATACCCGCAGAAATCTCTTGATGTAATTGATGTAACCACCGTACCATGTTCCCGCCAACAATGAATTTCCTTTATAGCCTGGAATTGAAATAATATTTGCGAAATTGAAGTCTGGAACCGATGTTTCCCTGAATTGCTTATAACATCAGGCAAAATCGAATATCAAGCTAAATAATGATTTTTATACCGATTAAATTTTGTATGCAAGGATGAAAACGCTTCTGAATATTTAAAACTTCAATATTGAAACAAGAAAATCTTTAAAATTACAAACGTAGTGTTTTAAAAGATGAAGAAATTCTTGGAAATAGCTTGTTTTATTAATCATAATAAATTTAACCAATTGTAATATCAACTTGAAAAAAAAAAGATAAACAAATAGCATGTGTAATTATCGAAGATAAAATAATCATGCATCGCCTTCATTATTATCATCATCTCTTCATCAACTTGTGAATATTTTCAACCACTTCGGAAAGTTCTCCGCACTGAACTCAGATGCTTCTTTTTCCAAGTTTATTTGTTGTAGCATCCAGAAAAGCATTTTGTCTACTCATCTAAAGTTTTTTAACCATCTGAGCTCGTGGCGAATATTTGTTTTCTTGGCAATATACTCTTCCATTGCGAGATAGATTTGTTGGTACCCAAAATGACTTCCATGTCTTGTGCGTGTTGCAGTAATACCCTTGTCTCTTTGCTACAAAGTCATTAAGGCAATAAACTGTTTTTTGTTTCATCGTTGTCTCTAAGTTTTTTCTTTGGCTTCCATCCAACTTTTCTTTTTCAGATCTTTGTCGCAAATTTGACAACTACAAAGATTTTTTCTCAATTGTTTTGGTTTCTACTACCAAAATAACAAAAAACATCCATCAATCAGCACTTTATCAGGTAACACAAATGTTTTTAGATTTTAACCAATTATATCATTTATTGGTTTTTCGTTGTTTTTTAATTTTTTTATTCCGCTTATCAGCAATCATTCGTACACGTAATAGTCGTTCAAAATCCTGTTCACAGCTTCTTTCAATGATCTTACTTTTCAAAGTTTTTAGTTTTGCATTTTCCTTTCAATAATAGAAATTTCCTCTTTTTGTTATGCATTCACCATCTTTTAAAAAAGTTCATCAATTCTAGCTGACATAAATGATATAGAATTCAGACAATTGATCCAATTTTATCTAATGTTTTTTCAATTGTTCTTAGCTCTGATTTTTATTGTTTTAACTCTTTCCTATTTCACTCTCTTTCTCATTATTCTGTTTTTCATCAGTTGTACAGAATCACACTCATTAATCTAGTTATCGTTGATCTACTAAGTCTCCTCAAATTCCTCTTTGTTAGAGATGTTGCACTTTATAGTGGAATGTATTCTCAAATTTGTCACACAGAATTATATTGTTGCGTTTCTTCTTTGATGCTCATGATTACAGAGACTTGAACACAAATAATTTTCTGTCGGCAGCAACGCTCCTGCGGGCCGATGCTTTTGGCATTTTATTTTATTTACAAGAAAAATGACAGTTCTGAATATTTTTCAGTCACTTTTAAAGATTTTTTTTTGGTTTTTATGTTTTTAATTCGTAGTATTTATTCTGCGGGAGGCGATTAGAATACGGTAATAAACACGTCGCGATCAGCTAGGTGTTGCCAACTTTACGAATTTCATATGTATATATTCATAATTGTTAATATAACCCCTATATAAAGCGACCCCAACTATTTAATAAATTCTGATCGTATATTACCGCACAAAGTTCATATCGCTTCGTAAATTAACTTTTTACAAAGAAAAGTTCTCACGTAAATTTTTCGTAGTTGTTAGAAAAAATCGTAGCTTTTTATGAAGAATCTTCGTACTTTTTTAATACAAAATTTTCGTACTTTGTATGAAACAATTTCGTCGCTTCTTTATGAAACATGTTTCGTACTTTTTAGAAAATTTAGTAGCTTTAAGAAAAATGTTTCGTATTTTTTATGAAAAATTTAGTCCCTTTTTTACGAAAATGTTTCGTACTTTTTATGAAAAACTTTCGTACTTTTTTTTCAAAAAGTTCGAACTTATTAGAAAAAATTTTTATAGTCGAAAGTGCATTTGGTTGTGTGCCAAGTGTGAAAAATGTCATCACTACTTTACGAAGAGCTTCAGTTTTTGAATAAATTTTTAGTTTTTATATGCTTCACTCTTATATAATACCCTACCGCCACACGTGTGGAACAGGGTATTATAAGTTGGCATATGTTTGTACACCTCAGACAGGAGACGAGATAGACACACTGGTGTTCTTGCCAATAATGCTCAGGATGGGTTCCCTGAGTGATATAACCATGTCGCGCTGTCCGTCCGTCTATCTGTGAACACATTTTTGTGATCAAAGTCTAGGTCGCAATTTAAAGTCGCAATCGCCTTCAAATTTTGGCACGATGTCTAATTGGAGTCGAGGTAGAGAAGCCTATGATTTTGGAAGAATCGGTTCAGATTTACATATGGCTCCCCATATATATCTTTCCGCAAGTCATATGCACTATATGGGGGGGGACCCAGCAGCAGAGTTTTATGCCGATTTGCTTGAAAATTTTGGTCAGAAATACACTCTGTAGTCGCATAGTCAAAGGTGCACATATTTGATTGAAATCGGTTTCAGATTTGACTATATATAGCTGCCCATATATATCTTTCGCCCGATATGGACTAATATGGTCCTAAAAGCCAGAGTTTTGGCACCAATATGGTTGAAATTTTGCACAGGGAGTAGATTTAGTATTGTATCTATGCGGTGCCAAATTTGATTGAAATCGGTTCAGATTTAGATATAGCTCCTATATATATCTTTCGCCCGATATGCACTTATATGGTCCTAAAAGCCAGAGTTTTGGCCCAATATGGTTGAAATTTTGCACAGGGAGTAGATTTAGTATTGTATCTATGCGTGCCAAATTTGATTGAAATCGGTTCAGATTTAGATATAGCTCCTATATATCTTTCGCCCGATATGCACTTATTATGGAACGCAGGCCAGAGTTTTTGCCATATTGGTTGAATTTTGCTTACAAGACATAGACCTTAGTTTGCATATCTATGTGTGCCAAATTTGGATTGAAATCGGTTTCAGATTTACAGATATAGGCTGGCCCATATTATATCTCTCGGCGCCGATATGCGACTAATATGGACTCCAAAAGCCAGAGTTTTATTGCCGATATGCGTTGCAATTTTCACAAGAGTACAACTTAGTCGCCTATGTAATCTAGGTGCCAATTTTGATTGAAATCGGTTCAGATTTAGATATAGCTCCCATATATATCTTTCGCCCGATCATGGAACTAATATCGGTGCTTAAAAGCGCCCAAGAGTTTGGCCCAATTATGGTTGAAATTTTGCACAGGGATGCATTAGCATTGTAGCTATGCGTGCTCAAATTTGGTTGAATCGATTCAATTTTAGATATAGCTGCCCATAATAGCTTTCGTCCCGATTTACACTCAAATGACCAGCGGAGGCCAATTTTTAATTCTCCGATTTTGTTGAAATTTCACAGGGATAGAATAAGGCATTGCAGCTACGTGTGCCAAATTTGGTTCAAATCGGTTTCAGATTTAGATAATCTCCCAGTATATAGCTGTTCGCCCTGATTTACACTCATGTGACCACAGGGCCACATTTTTAACTCCGATTAGTTGGAAATATGTTGCACAGGAAGTTGAATAGCAATTGTAGCTTATGCATGCCAAATTTGTTGACATCCGATTCAGATTTAGTATAGCTCCCATATATATGCTTTTTGTTTTCGACAAAAATGGTCAAAAATACCCAACATTGTTCCTTTAAAAATCGCCACTGCTTGAGTCGAAAAGTTTGAAAAAATGACTTAATTTTCTTAAACTTCTAGATACATCATATACTCGAGCGATAAATTCATAAAATAAACTTTTGGCGAAGTTTTCCTTAAAGATTGCTCAGATTTAAACATGTTTCCCAATTTTTTTACTAACATTGTGTTCCACCTAGTGCATTAGCCGATCTTAAATTTTGCAGTCTATAGATTTTGTAAGAAGTCTATCAAAATTAATGTCCAGCAGATCGAGTGATATTTAAATTGTATGTAATTTGGACAAAACTTTATTATATAAGCACCCAACACATTTGACGATGTGATAAGGTATCGAAAATTTAGATCTACAAAGTGCTGCAGGGATAAATATAGTGGCCCCGCCCGCTTTATACTTTGCCTTACTTGGTTCATAGAGCGCATCACAACAACTGCCCAGCAAAAATGGAGCACTATTTCAGCGCGAGGATTGTAAGGAGAGAGGCAGTACCAACTGCATACAAAACAACCGAATCAGCGCTGATTTTTGTGGGCGATGTCCCGATTTATAGCAGCTTCAATATAGCGCTGATATAATTGCTCATTTCAATAACAATATTGGTCAGAAGTGAATTGGTTGCAATAACGCAAACGAATGATCATAAACTAGTTTGATTACTCGTTTACGTTATTGCCGCCGATACATGCAGTGTGGATGCACTGCCTACTTTATTGTATACCAAAACGCGCAACTAAATTTTACTGCTGAAATATTTTTTTGCTGGGTGAGAAGTAGCATAGACATGTATAAAAAAATAGAATAAAGGAAATTTTACAGCTTCAATGAAACTTCTTCGTTATTTTAAAGAAAATGTTTCGTACTTTTTATAAAGAAATTTTAACGCAGAATGTTTCGTAATATATTCATAAATTCGTAAAAACTTCTTCACAAAAATCATGAAATTTGAAGAAAGTTTCGTTAAAAGTATCAAGCTTTTACGAAGAAAAATTAATGTAGAATATTTTGTAGACGTTTCGTATATTCATACAATGTTCTTCGTAAAATTTACGAAAATGAATGATAATTTCATTGCTTTAATGAAGAATTCACGAAGAATAGTTAATTAAGAATTCTTCGTAAAATTAACGAAGAGAATTCTTTCGGTGTATAGCGTGGTTAAAATGGTAATTATCTCTAGCTTAAGATTTTCTCATTATATTTACTTCATTTTCACCAATGTGGTATCACAATGGACTGAATAGTCTAAGTGAGCCTGATACATCGGGCTGCCACCTAACCTAACCTACCTACTTCATTTTTGCTTTTCGAGAAGGATGTATTGCGTAAATGTTAGTTAAAAATTTAAAATTATCAGAAAATGTTCCGTAGTTTAATTATTTTCAAAATTTGGAAGACAATTTAGTTAAATATTCGCACGAGATGGTTCATTTTTTTTCCATAACATAGTTTACTCTTCTTCAGTGTATGGATATTCGTTTCAGCGCCAAAATGATACACTGAAGATACACTAAAACGATAGCTTTCGATTGGTAAAAACCGATATTGCAATATGTGTTTTGGAGTCTCAATATATGGCCTGGAAAAAAGTGGAAGTAAAATGGAGTAGAGCTTCAAGAATTCCATGCGCCCAATTTAAGGAATTGCTTTAATAAGCCCACAACGTGCTTGGGTCGGCTGATCCTAACTTGTCATAGTTCTCTTGAAGAGTAGTGCCACCATTTTTTTCCAAACCTTATATTGATACTCTCAAACACATTTTGTAATATCGGTTTTTACAATCGAATAGAGTACTAAAAGATCTATCATTCGCATATAAATATGTATCCCCACCATTTACCATTTTGCCAGAGTGCACAAACAAACAAAAAATGGCCAGAGTGCACACCAAAAATATCACCAAAATATTTCCAATTAAAAAGTTGATTGAAGTTGAAAAATTTTTCATTAATTGAAATTTAATTGATACAATTAACCTTTTAATCAAACTCGGAAGACTAAATCAGTTAAAAATGGTGATGTTTTTTTAATCAAACTAAAAGCACAAAGTCAGTTAAGAATGTAATTGAAAATAGTTACGTTTTTAATTAAAAGAAGTATATAAAGCA
>PGFW01061694.1:0-11216 GCA_003123925.1 Haematobia irritans | reverse complement strand
GACAACTTTCTATAGAAATAAATTTTGAAATTGATGAAAAATTTGTATTATGGAACGCGAATAAAATTTTAACAAAATTTTCTCTAGAATAAATTTGAAAAGTTTCTATAGAAAGTAGAAATTTCTATAGAAATAAAATTTTGGTAGTTATTTTTGGCTTCTAGTGGCATACCGTGATTATGAACCGATATGGACCAATTTTTGTGTGATTTGGACAATTTTTGGATGGTTTTACGATATACTAAACCCCCCCCCTTGCCTAATTTTTGAACCGGATCGGCGATGATTTTGCTCTTCAAGAGGCTCCGGAGGTCAAATCTGGGAGAACGTTTTTATGGAATGGGCTACATATATTTTATGGACCGATACTGGCCAATTCTGGCGACACGGTTGTTAAGCATCATCCTTGAGGATAAGACCCAACATCCATTGTTCCAAATATACAAACTGACTTGATCTTTGATTAATTCGCCTCATTCTTTTGGAGCTTTTCGCAATCCAAATCTGTGGATCGGTTTTCTATACGCTTAATCCAAACTAAATTTGGAAGGAGAGAATCAAATTTTATGTTTTTTTTCATTGATTTTTGATTCATTTAGTTTTCCCACTATGATAGAACCGATCTAGTGCACCAACTTTATTGCAATGGTTGTTTGGAGGACCCAAACATTTATGTACCAACAATATAACGGCGATGTACCATATGTCAATTTGGCTTGTCCGAATTCGGGATGAAATTGTTCTCTGTTGAGGCTCCGCAGCGGACGACTCATATTTTACGGGGATCAGGTTTTACTGGGGCGCTGCAACAAACAAGTTAATTAAGCAAAAATATTTTCATTTTGCATCTTCAAATAGTTTTGCAATTCACAATAAATCTCCTACGATGATTCATACTATCAGAAATGAACCAAGATTGTAGGATTCCAACAATCTCGTTTTTTTTAGTTTAGGTTAGATATGTTTGTATAGGAAATAATCACAAAGGCAGCTTGATATTTCAGGTTCACTATTCGTCCTTTTTCTAATATAGTTTCAGAGACACGATTGGTGTTAGTTACGTATTATTTCAGTGGGCGCCTCTGGATCGGTATCTATGAGGTACCATTCTGACTTACTTCGGTGTATGAGAGGTTCTCTGAACAGTTCGCCTTAAAAAAATAGGTGATGGGGAACATATGAGGTAAATGCGTCGAATCTATACTGGGGGTGTGTATTATGTTTTTTTTCAATATAGATTGAGCTGAATATGTAACTCCAGACACAGTAATAATCATATGATCTTATTAGTTTGGTGGATCGCTAATTTATATTTGACAGGGAAAATTTCGAAATTAATATAAATGTTAGATTAAGTTTAGATTTGTTCGGAATTGGCGTTATTCAGAGTATGCTCATTCAAAACGGCCGCAACATTTACACGAAAAGTGACTCTGTGTATATTTCCTGCGGAAACACGTTTAGGTTAGGTTAGGTTAGGTGCACCCGCCAACAATCCTTGTTACCAACATTTTCAGCCGTAATATCAGAGCGGACGTAAGGATGTATTCAAGTTTGTCTTCATTGTGATCTCTTTTGAGGCCCTCGCCCAAGCATCCTGCATCGTTTGGAACTTCTGTGTGACTTATGAGCTGTGACGTTGCTGCCTGAATTTCCATGTTAAGTTCGGGGAATAACAAGGGCGCCTCCTTTTTATAGACGAGCCGAACGGCATTTCCACATTGCAGTGTAAACCACTTTAGAGAAGCATTTGAAACCCTCAGAAATGTCACCAGCATTACTTGAGGTTGGGAAATTCCCCGCTGGAAAAACTTATTTGGTTCGTTCTCGATATAGCAGAGACAATATGGACCGATGTTGGGCCCCAGACTTTGTGTATGCAAGTGCTGGGTGCTATGAATGCTTGTTATCAAAGATGTGACCCACACAATGGTGGCTTCCCTTGTGAACCATAAACATCCAATAGTTACGTTCGCAATAATTTTCATGTCGTTGAATGTAAATTCGGGTTCCATTTAAAAAATAATGTCTATGTGTTTTAGAGGGATCCCTCAAGGGCCAAATCACTGATGATCGGATTGTAATATTGGGGGAGAATAGATTTTTGAAATGAAGTTATGATGGAAGGTACTACGGCCGGATAGTACAGACCAATTTTGTCGGCATGGTTATGATTTTTTTTTTTTTTTTTTTTTTTTTTTTTTTTTTTTTTTTTTTTTTTTTTTTTTTTTTTTTTTTTTTTTTTTTTATTTTTGGAACGCATCAATGACCAACATTCATGTACCAAATTTCAAGACCGGATCGGATGAAAATTTTCTTCCTTTGATGGCGTCCGCAAGAACCTAGACATCCGGGGGAGTCAAGGAGTTATTCATCGATGGCCCGATAATATCAATATATGGACGATTGGATGTAATGATTTCTCTTGGCCCCAATGGGTTGGCTTTCTAATGATGAACCCCAACCATTACCATCCTATACTCAGACGATAATGTATCCTATCCATTTTCAGTTTGGAGGATCGGAGTTAATAATTTTTGCTTCTTGGTCTATTTTAAGGGGTTCTCGTAAGCCAAGTTCATCCTGAGGGATGCATGGTTCTAGGTAAATGAAACGGAGAACCTCTATTTCGATATGTGCGGAGAATCGGGTGCTGAGTCATAGTATATCTAATTTATGGACCGATGTGGGACCCAATTTGTTTGCATGGTTGTTTAGCAGACCATATACCAACAGCCATGTAGCCTAGAAATTGTCGTCGCCGGAAATCGGATTAAATTTGCTTTCTGTTTTAGCTCGCAAGGTCAAAATCTGGGGGTTCGGTTTCATATTGGAGTACCGATCTGCAATAATATAATTTATGACCGTATGTCGGTGCCAATTGTATTCGATTGCTATTTGGTTGATTACGGGAACATAATTAACCAACTACTATGTACCGATAATTTTCACGCCGTGGATCGCGCATGTAAGGACATTATCTTACTTTCTGTGTTAGAGGCTTCACAAGTAAAAGGTCCTGTGATTCGCGCACATATATTATCGAATTTATTGGGGGAATCATAATCCTGGGAAGCGATACGTATATAAGTGGCCGATATGGCCCATTTTCAATACAGCGATCCGACCCGTTACTATACTATGGTACAAACATCGACTACTGGCTCAGTGCCAGGCGCTACCGTCTAAAGTTTCCCTCGATAGCTGTGTTTCGTCGGAACGTCTTAAGCTGTGGAATAAGGCTTCACAGCATAGCGGACACGGATCAGGCCGACAGACGGACGGATCGGGGAACTGAACGAGATAATGCACCAGTTTCGGCTGTAGATCGACTCAGATTCACCACGACCCAGAGTGCCTGACTTTCGTATCAAGCGAGAAGGCTCAACAGTCTAACTTTTTTGTAGTAATATTGCAATCGGATATACTTTATGGGTGTTGCTTGTATGCAATTTCGATTGTGTTATACAAGGGCAATGACAAAGTTAATGATACCCCATCCTATGATGGAGGGTATAAAAATGCGTCCCTAATCCTATCTAATGGTAGGGACCAATTCTAAGATATTTGTATTGCCGCCGTTATCGCATTCATATTCAAAAGATATTTACTTAGAACATAAGGAATCCAAAGATTTCAACTCTTTATTCTTCAAATATTTTCACAAATTTTCATAGAAAATTTGGCAAGTTGGTTAGAATATTTTTGTAAATAAATTAGTATGAAAAGTATACGCATCTTGTTTGGTTATTAAGCTAACACCTTACTTGAAAAATGTTTTCAACTTTTTGCTAGACACGTATTGTATACGTTCGACTCCTATTCGAGTACTACTTTCGTATATTTCCCCAAACTTATACATTTTTTCAACAATTTTACTTTTTATTTATATTAATTTTTTTACAACTTTATTTTCTTACTACCCGAACCCAGCCCGCTTAGCTGCTCCTTTCTGATTTTTTAAACTAAAGCCCTATTTGTTAAACCAATGTCCCATGCCTAGGGAGCATTTTGCGTTAATTAAGTCAATCATATCCTTCACAAGTTATTTCGAAGGATGAGATAATTAGAGAATCCTTCTGAAAAATTCCAATGCATTTGAAATTATTTTTTAAATTTACATTAATACGGATATCCATTTATTGATGGCATTGATCAATGAATGGATATTACTTTATTTTTGAGGTTAAGGAAGAAGATTAGGCCATCGTATCATACAATTGTTCCGTGAGGGTCATTCAAGTCGTTGGACTTGAATACAATAAATAACATACCTGAATATTAAGTATCCTATTTCAATTGTATAAAATCACTCTATGTTTGCTGCCAGATAAATAAGAAAAGTTTAAAAAAATGATAAAAATAACAGTTTTTAAGGTACGGGAAGGAAGGCTTCCCCGAACATGTGCCGGAAGCAGCGTTTAGGTTCACTCACAAAAGGGGGCGCTAATGTCAACTGAACTTTATTTTAGATCATAAAGATTAGCTGATTTTAGATAAATTTTGCTCAATGTGAGCAAATGTTCCCTTTTTGAATAATTTTTTGCAAACTTTAACGGCATGAACTAAATATAACAACCAATGTTGTATACAAATATAGTGCACAAATTTACAAAATAAATAAAAAAAAATAGTTCATATTTTCCTTTAAAATGGAAGTTTTGCTTAAATTGAGTCATAAGTTCTCTACAAATGAGTTAATTTTATCTTAAAATTGTATCCTGTCTTTGAAATCGTACAGCGCTAAAGACTATTTAACAGATTTTAATCCATTTTGTACTTCAACATATGACATGTTCTTAAACAACAGAAAAAATATTATTTTTATACATTTTGTTCAATTTGAAAAATGAAGATAAAATTTGAATTCTTTGTAAGGGAAATTCCGAAAATTTTTCTCCATAAGGAGTTAGCATAAAGGGCAAAACTTGATGTTATCTCTCCCAGCCAATCTTGATCTAAAGGCTGTGGCAAAGGTATCATTCGCCCGAACCGAAACATTTACAGTCTCAGGCGTGTATAGATTGTAATCTGGCGTGTTCCTTTTCAATGGCCTCTTAACCATGTTCCTTAATCTATTATCTGTCCATAAACGCGTCAAAATAATTGTAATCAATTAGATATAATGCATGTTGGACGTCAATTGCCTGTTTCGGATTCAGCGTAGACATGATAATATAATTGACAAAAAGTTTAAACTTTTATTTATTATGGTACTAACCTATTATTAGTTAAAATTCTACAAATAAACTTATGTACGAGAGTTGATATTTCGTAGATTAAGTTTAATCAAATAGTTTCGTTAATTTTAAAATTCAAATCGTAGCGTTCAAATTAGTCATTCACTTGTCAACGATCAGTTTCATTATTTCTGTTACTTTCCTAAACATCTTTGGTGTGCTCTTAGTATTCCCATCGTTCATTGTAAAGTAACCTTTCTGTTTTCACTGCTTATTGTTATAGTTGTAGGTGATATGTACCATATTCATTGAATGCATGTCGACATGACTGCCAGGTTATATGAATATGTCTAGATGATTGTAGCCAAGACAATCGAGCACTAAGGCCGGATGAAATATGTGCGATTATTCGCGCCGTGCGACTCTCCAGATAAGCTACAATATTTAGGTCGTATAGAATGTTGTGAGCCAGAACATCGTTATACAAGTCTACTAATAAAAGAGTCTTGACAGAGGAGCGTGAAGCAGTCGTTAAACTAACCAGCAGTATACAGAGATTACACGTAGAGCAAAAGATGAAAGCTATCAGTCAAACAAAAAAATAGTAGATTGTCTTATTTGGAAAAAAGAACTGTGTTTGTAGGTGTGCAGCGTTTACGAAGATTGTCGCTGATCGTCACGAAAACTTTTTGTTACAAATTAATTAGAATTTTGTGATACGCCTGGGAATGCATTAATAGTTTAATAACATCTCTCGGATAATGCTCATGTTTCAGATCACGTTTCGGGCGATAAGGTAAAACCGGAATTAATCAATAAAATGTTATTCGTTGCAGTCCATGATATTTTCGGTGTGAAGTCACGTATTTTCTCGTAAGTCAGAACTCATATCCTTTGCCGGATACAAAGTTCTTTTCGTGATGTTTTGTGAGTACCTACCCAAAAAATTTACGGTATGCAGTTTAGAGTATGGAGTTTTAGCAGTCGAGATTCGTGAGCGGTCGTTGGGAGAGAACTATTCTACTCACGTGCACAACCTCTCCTATTTAATACACACCTTAGAACTATATCGTAACCAGTACATCTTCTTTTCATTCAAGTGGGGTCCGACCTTTTTTTGGGGTATTGCCCTGAGTCAAATTGGCACTTATTATTAATTAAAAAAAAATTTCATCTTATGTCATGAATGGCTTCGCCTCCGGTGCATAATATCAAAAATTATTAGTACCTAGCATCTCCATTTAGAGAGCACCCTCATCTTCTTCAGATTTCAAAGAACTCTGTAAATTCGTCTCGTACTGAACCTCTTTGGACCGTCCTAGAATTCGTATGTTAGGCTTACTCGAGATCTGCAGCCCGACTCTATCAGGCCTCAACCTGCGCGTGAGGACGTCTATTCAGTCCTTTGTGCCATAACTCCAGTTGGGTGACCTTTCTTCTCTCATTCATTCACTGTCACGTGCTGCCTGCTTCCAATGTCTAAGGCTCATGATACAATGGCACAACCTCGCTTTTACTACGCCGATAACCAACGGGTTCCACATTGCCAGTGAACAAAACCACTTAAGAAGGGCTTTAGAACCCTCAGACAATGCACCATCATTACCTGGAGGTGGTATCCACCGCTGAACAAACTTTTGGGTGATTCGCGCTAAGGAATTAAAACTCACGGACCTTCG
Organism: Haematobia irritans; assembly: GCA_003123925.1. Lineage (NCBI taxonomy): Eukaryota > Metazoa > Arthropoda > Insecta > Diptera > Muscidae > Haematobia > Haematobia irritans. The sequence goes on along the minus strand of PGFW01061694.1, from coordinate 4,357 downwards.
ATGTATGCAACGGCGGCACTGCGCTCGCCAACCAGTCTGCACGCACGGTGGTCCTACTTACCAATCACATTACTTTCGATGTAAAGAAACTTGTACCTATTTCTTTCGGCGTTACTTTCTACAAATATTTCGAGTTTCGTACGTTTTTATTTCCGGTACTTCCGACATCCACCGATCAATGTGACTGACAAGATGTTCGTCATCTTTGGGCTATTATCTTATGTTGTGAAGCATATTAGTTTTTGAATATCTATTTCTCCAATGCTTGAGTTGCTCTTCTGTAGTTCTATTCACTACGAGTACTACCATAGTATAAACAGATAAACTGTGAATCTCAAACATAAGCTGAACCATCTCACTAAAGCCGAAATAAAATCTCATAGGTTTATTTCATGAACTTGATTTATGTTTGGAGAAGAGTTTCCTATCTACTATTTTTTTGCGTCCTACCAAATATAATGAAGCATATAATGGTTTATAATTATGTTACTTTCAACCATAATGGGCGTCTGAATTTTGTGCGTTATTTTGTAAATTTTGACTACAAATGACGGCTAGTATTGAAACTTCATATTACAACATAAATAACTGCATTGCGTATTCTACAGCGCCGGAGCGCCGATGATGTGGCGGTTGCGTAGATTTTTTAATATTTGTGACAAGGATCGCGGGGTTACGTTGACGTTGTGGGTACTTTTAGGGGAGTATCGGTGTGGGAGGTGTAGGGCATAAAATTCCAGTCATAACAACGCTTTGTGAGATCTCAGAAATATGAGAAAAATTTCCAGCGTTCACCATTTTTTGCGGTATGGTAGTTCTAATCTTCCTTATAAACAGTTCTTTTTTTTTTTGGTGTACTAATGAAGAATTTTTCAAAAACATCCATTATAGGTCTTATTTATTGTAGAAAAATCGGCCTAGAATGTGTTGCACTCGTTATAGTTGACGAGTTAGTTAATAATTTTCTAAAATTAACTCTTCAATTTTTCGACATAGTTATAGGTCTAAATGGTGAATACTATTTGTATGTTCACATGTGGCGCTAAGTCGTTTCTTCCGCGGGAGGGCCGACCGATATCGCGCGTGTTATGGAAGAGAGAGGTGATGTTCTCGTTGTTGCAGGGTGAGGTATCTGTTGACTTAGAGCAATAGAGCGGCGTCGGTAGAGGCTATCAGAAGAATCCAGACACACGTAGTGACATAAAAAAAAAAAATAAATATACAAACACTCATAAAATATACGACATAAATGATAAATGTCTGACAAGAATATACCACACAATATTAATCAAACAAGGAAAACTAGAAACTACATAGCATGACGTAGAAATAATCCATTTCCATAAAAAATATAAATAAAAAACCATACATAAAACAAAATAAATTAATGTATAAATAATAATAATAAAGTAACACACAGAAATCCTAAAAGCACTTGTAGGTCCAGGGAGCATGTATCAAATTAACCCATACTGGATACATTTTGGTAACATTAAGTCGGCGAAACGTGCGTTTGTCGTGTTTCTCTGGAATAATTGGCATTATCTCTCTCATGTTCCAGTACAGTGGACTCATTAAATATCTTTTTGGTCAAATCTGCTGTGATTTATTATAAAAGCAGAGCATGCAACTGGAGTGAAGCATATATCCATTTATCAAGATGAAACGTTCGTTAAGTCTATTTACCGCTGGCTTAGACATAGCATATAACAGGAATACCAGTCAGACAGATACAGAACTGAGATGACTAATTACTTAACGGTGACGTAGATCAGCTCCTCCAGCGAGTTCATGTCATTGTCCTATTACAAACAATTATGTGGGTATATGTGCCGTAGTCCTGGGCCGCTGGTGTTTCATTGTTGATTACATAAGCTCAACCCGTATAATGTATGCACAGGAAAAAAAAACAAAAGAACATAACAATAAACAACAATAGAATTTAATAATAAATATAGAATATAAAAATAATAAGAAAATAAGAAAAATAAATAATAAACTAGTAACCAAAATAGTAACAAAACAAAAACGAACAGAACAATAAGAAACACACAAAAACCCAAATGACGATAACATCAAATACCAGAGGCTATTCAAAAATCTTTTGGTTGACCTAATTAAGAAATAACGAAAATAAACGAACCATCTGCACGTGTTGTGTGCATGCATAAATCATTATTCCATATATATTCGATATTACAACCAGTTTTAGGTCCACAACAATAACTAGAGTGAAACCTCAATTAGAAATTCCTAGATGTTCATTATTGTAAATTGTTCAACTACACTATGTCGCACAAAAAATTTTCCAATCTAGTCGAATTTAATAACTTAAGCATCAGTGAATTCCAAAACAAAAAAGTTAAACATATTCGTCTATCATAATAATTAGTTCTGCGCTGCCCATCAAAGGACGTTTCAGGGTGTGGCCTATGTAAGCACCTTTCTTTCTCTTATCTTAAACGGTGCGTTAGTTCGGCCGGGCCGCAAACGCTGTCTTACTTGACCCCCTCCCCAAGGATTGCCTACATAAGTTCTACTAAGAGAACATCATCCCGTATTCCACTCTTTACATGACACCAAAAATATAAATTGACTCCTTCTTATATTTCTAACATCCAATTATAACTTTCGTTTAACCTTCATGGAATTGTTATGACTGAGAGATGTCTTACCTTCACCAATAATTTTTGTGTACCTGATTATTTTGTAAGATTAACCAGTTCGCCCTGCTCTAACTGTCGATACCACAAACCGTCCGGAACCAACGACCGTGTTTTATAATGACGGATAAAAATCATCGTACTAATAAGTCCTACTTTAATTTCAAGAGCGTGGTGGGATATTAGGCCCACCATGCAGAGAAATTCACAGACAGTCACACTGGTTTGGCTAGCTTTCAGGTCCCAGTGAGCGGGTATTCGACTGAACGTTATAACATGTTGTGCACATGACCAAGAGTTAGCCCAATTTAGTCGACCTGTAATCGGTCGAAGGGTGCGACAATTTGACAAGTCGGTTTCCAAAGGTAACGGCATCATAAAGGAGGTATCCCTCACAGAGAGGAAAATAATGAAAAAAAAAAAGACAAAAAAATGCTAATAATATAATAATAATACTAAGAAATATACATACAATCAGACCAACAACGATAATGTTCAAACAAAGCGATATACACATTAAAAAAAGGAATACTAAAAGATAAACAGAAAAATCCTTGCAAAAAGGGAAGGCGACTCAACCTTGATGAGCCCTGCCATCCTCACAAAGGGATCAACGGAATCCGCTTGCCTCAGTTGCTAAAGAAGCGCTCTCTTTGATCGGCTCATCATAAATTAAATGCATAACCATCTGGGACTGTATAGACGCCATAATGCAGAAATCATGGGGTGGTGCGGGAGAATTGAAGTATAGCTTTTTGTCTGGGCCGTTACGTACAATGTGCTGGAAAAGTTCCTCGGCCGATCCTCGGACACAAGAGGCTGTTCTTGTACTCAGGACGATTTTAAGCTGAGTCGTCATTTGACGGATGATGATCGTTATGTACTTTTAAAGTAGCTCTAAGATAATCTACAATTGAGTGAAGTTTGGGAAGGAGCTGCTCTAGAGTATTCCTAGTCGAAGAAGAAGACCATACCGGCTAGACAAGAGCACCATGCGTGATACCTGCACACCCTCCTGACACTGAAAATTATTTAAAGTAGACTGTAAACATAATGCATCCAGATCTTACCAACATAGCCTGTTGGTGAGAAGATTTGCCGTTTGGGTGAAGTGGACTGGGCCAAGACCGATGCAGTGTTTATATTGAACGACTCAGTCTTTGGCAATCTAGCAAAGTCCCAGAGTCCGTGGGCTATGTTATGGCTTTCATTATATCCAACGAAGGTGTATCTAAACACAGCTAAAGGATTCAGAAAATGAAAGCCTTCATGAATCAGAAAAGTAGCAGGGACCTCTTACGAGGAGAGACGAGGATACCAAGACAGTTTTGACAGGCAATTAATAGGATACCGTATTGCGTGAGGATGCTCTACTGCCCAGAATCACTCACCAAATATGATGAGATACCATAATGGTGATGGTGCGTTAGATTGGTTCCGAGTATGATATCAATTCTTCAGCGAAAGGTGAAGAAAACATCTTGTTTCGAAGCTGACACGATGTAGAATGCGACTAGAGATAGAGTAATAAATGACTCAGAATGAAAAAAAATTCTCGAAGAATTCGGTCTTACGGTATTTTCCTCAAGTTATTATTACCAGTTTCTTTTCAATGTAAACCATGCTAGTGCACAATATTGAATACCCTTAAGAATTATGTATGTACATTTCAAAGCAAGACTTGCAGTGTACCT
>PGFW01061674.1:10884-23905 GCA_003123925.1 Haematobia irritans | reverse complement strand
TGTAAAATACCCAGCTTCAAGACAATAGGCCAGTGTAACGACAAATAAGGCATGTCCGATCCTTCGAAGATGTTTCCCTCAAGCGTGGGTAACGATGGTGAGTAAACAAATTTGAAAAAACTATATATCCTATAGGATCATTTGTAAATACAATAAAATTGTTTGGAAAAGGATTTTTTGTTGTTTGCTATACGTCCAAAATAATGTTGCACGTGCATGTTACTTTAAGATTTAAATTTTCCCTAGACAAGAAGAAGGAAATATTTTTCTCACGCTATAACTATGCACTTATTGAAATGTTCAGGATCGCGTTCAATCCAGTTAGGTAGTTTTATGGATGTGGGCCGTAGATGTGCGTTGCCGCCGTAGTGGAATGTTGCGCATTCCACGAGTGCGTTTAGTTTTGTACAATGAATCACAGTGAAAGTACACTCCGCAGTTTCATTTGTCATTTAAAACAAAAATCCAGTCATATAGCCCGTATTTGTTATCATTGTATTGTGAATTAAATTAAACTTAAAATTTGTTATACCTTATAGATAGATATATAGCGGTTATACAAGTATATTAATTTCTTTTATAAAGACATCTGTTTGAATTAACTCTTTAACCAGTTGTATCAATGAGATTCCTCTCCTGTATAACAGGTTGGCTGATAATCCTCGAATAAAATAAGTTTAAATTGCTTGTAGTGGGCCAATAGAGAGTTCATCACCTTTTTTTGAGTGTATTTTGGAGTATTGTTTCCAAATAATACGGCGAATCATATTAAGTTTTTCAAAATCGCTAGATTTTTTTGCGATACTCTTATAACCATAACAACACCATTCCAACGTGGAAAAAACACAACTAGTTAAGGTAGACAAAAACATATGGGGTATAAACATTTCTATATTTTTGAAGAAAGATGTGTTTCCTTAAGTTTGATAACTTTCATAAACAAACAATTGTCAAGAATAATCATTTTAAAATAAATTTTAACTAAATTCTGAGGAAACTCTGGTTGTACTCGTATGAATATACAAGGGTGATATGGTCAATATACAACTTGACGTATTCTTTCGAATCTTTGCATTTAAAAAAACCTGAAACCCCTCATTTTGAAAGGTGTGTGTGTGTAGGAATGTGCTCCTATTTTGATTTTGGAATTCACTCTTCATGTGTCAAAATGCCGTCCAAGCAAGAAAGAGCAGCTGTATCAAAATTTTGCTCGCGCATGCAACGAAAATCCCGAGCTACATCTGCACGGCAAAGTTGCAAAATCGCTAAAAAGTTGGCCAACTCAACGTTCAATGTAATTAAAGTGTATTGGGGACGTGTTGTCGACAGCCAGGAAGTCTGGATCGGGGAAATCGAAAACCGGAAGCCGCTGAGACGACGCAAAGAAGTTGCCGGAAGTTTAACGAAACCCTAACCTCTCTCTGCGCGAGTGACCGCAAATAACTGGTTGTATCCGTCCTATCAACCGTGCATCGAGGCCAAAAAACGAGGCCGGGACTATCCGACTTACACGAGAAGGTAGCTGACTCCAAATCGCGATGACAAACAAAATACTGACGGCCCAAAAGCGGGCGATCCGAGGCTTTTAACACGGACGATTGCTGACGAAGTTTGGACTGCGTGGGGTAATGGACACGAACCTACGTCAAAGCGACTCAAGTCAGCTTCCGGGACAGGAGTTGTTATCACGGCAAAAGGAAGGGGAATAGGTAGGCAGATACTTTTCAAGCACATAAAACTGTCAAGTTCGCAAAAGAAATATTATTGGTTTGCAGCCAATACTGTACGCTGTGGCTTGAAAAGGCAGCATTTTCATCAGCTTCCGGGACTGTCAACCAGAAATTTATCGTGAAAAGAGTGTTTTTTTGAATAAACGTCTGCTGGAAATGTTTTTTGCTTTTAGCTATTTCTTATAATAATTCATTTTAAAGAAAATAAACTTTTTCAATTGTTTTAGCTGAAAACTCGAGGCTTAATGCCCCGCTTTTATATTTTGAAGGGTCCGTCACTCCTTTCTTCGGGCTACTTATTAATAAAGAGGAACTACTCGTTTGTTTTTATACTGATTAAGTTTTTCACTTTTTTCCTCATTTTATGTCCGCCAACTCTAAAAAAAGTAATAAGTGTCGTTCCGTTATTTTTATGAAGATCCCTTTGTAATTTTTTTAGTATGTCCACCGTATTTTATTTGTTATTTCCTTGTGCCTTTTAATATTTTGACTACTTCTCGTAACGTTTCCGATTCTTTTAAACGAACCAAGAAAAAATATTGTGCCCACAATGCCAAAATGGATAAACAAAACACATGTCCAAAATACATAAAATGTTGATCTCAAGGCGAAAACACGTTTTTTTTTTCTTCAAATTGGTATTCTCTATTTAGACTTAAGCAGCATATACCGATGTTTTGGGCCATTATCATAAAACAGTTTTCCAAACACATACAAGGTTTTCACAGAACATTGCTTTCTTTGATTCTCATTCTCGCTGTGCTTATGTTGATATCTTTGTTATCAGCCGTCCCTGATTTCCAATCTACTTTTCTTTTCGATATACTACTCTCTCTGCTCTCGATCGCTCGTCTGGAATAAATAATCACAACATATATATGTTTACTCGAAATTTTGTAAATTATATATGTTGACTTCACACATATTCATTTTTATGAACAGTCATGCCCCAACAATAAATATATTCTAACATATTAACATATGTGTACGCAACAATTTGTGTTGTTTAGGAACATTACATGTTTTAAACTAATAAAATATTGTGTTTAAAAAATTGTGGGCTCCGAAACCACATATTGGTTTATTATCGGAACATATGAAAAACATATTTTTCTAGACATGGTGTAGCTCTTTTTAGCTTAAAACTCACAAATATTCGAACGTCACGGCGTAAAGGCTAATATTTAAAATTTTTAAAAACACCAACACGACTTCTGCAAATTTTAAAAAAGTTTTCGGAAATAACTTATGCAAAAATCGACGTCGAATTTGACACCACACAAACGCACAGGAGACTCTCTGCCTTATTTTCAAGCAAGAGCCGATAAATTCATTTTAGTCATGGAATTATTTACGGTTTTAAGAAAAGTTTCCATGACTTCAATATTTTTTTTTGCGTACGTAAGTTAAAATTTACTAAAAAGAAGCAAAAAATAATACACAAATGAAGCCAAAGTTTAACTAAATTCGTCGTCTCCCACAAAATAGTTCAGCGAAATTTTAAAATTGGTAAATTTTACCAATAATGCGCCCGATCTTTGACGTCGTATAGCACTAAGAAATTTTACAAATTTTGAACTCCAATTTTTTTTTCTTAAAACATTACGAAATTTCTTGTAATGAGCGAAAAAAATAATATGTCTAACAATTTCTTAGAATTTTGGTCGAAAATTTTGTATTTTTTTGTGAAATCGGCGTGACTTTTGCGTACTAAATACAGTTTTATTAAAAAATTTTTTCTAAAATTTATTTTTTTTTATAAAAATAACTCAAATTTCTTTCCTGTGGGTTCACGAGTTTTTCAGTGTGAGAAAAGGAAAGAAGAAATGTTGAATTTTATAAAACTGAATTTATTAGAAGAAAACTTTTACATTTCTTTCATACAAGTAAAGTGATTGCACTTAAAACTGGGTATCTAACATGAAAAAAGATGTTTGACTAAACCCAATAAACCACAAACCCGTTTGAAAAATGCTAAATTTGCAACAATTTTCAACATTTATTTCAAAAAGGGATTAGGGTAATTATTCAATTGAGAAATTGTTGAGAAATCGCGTCTCAACAAAAGACAGACATTACCTCAGCACTGAATTCAAGCACAATTACTAATAATATTTCAAGGTGTTTTATCCTCAAATTGAAATGCATCGCTAACTCAATAATTTGTTCAAAACAATTTTCGATAGCGAGTCAAATTCAAAATTAACATCGTTGCATGATACTTTTCAATGGAATGATATTCCCACTTCAAATTGAAAGTCAAAGCCAAAATTCATTAGATTTGTATAATTCCCAATGAAACACAGGAATTGAGTGTTTTTCAATGGCAACAACTTGTTCAGTTTGAGGGTAAATATAATTTTCAACATAAATTCACTTGAACTTGAAGTAGCCTCATCTTTCAATTACATCTTCAAATTGGTTTGCGAATTACTTTCAATTATCCAAGAATGTTGACGAAATCTTGAAAGGGTTGAAGAATAATATGAGAAAACTTTGACAAACAACCTACCCTAAAATCAACAAAAAAAAACATGTGGTTTTCAAGTACTTATTTGTGCAACGAAGTTCGTGGTAATTGGCAAGAAATTAAATAAAAAAGGAAAATTTTAGACAATGAACCAAATAGTTTATAAAACAATGAGTAAGTGAAAAATAAAAAATGAAAAAACTTTAAGGAAGTCACCTAAAATGTATCTCTCTCTCTTTGCAGAAAACTAAAATTAAATGGATTCTACGTTCTTGAAAACATTAAAAAGCTGACGCGTGAAAAGATGGTGGAACATCTAACTGAACTGTTTCAAAAATTTTATAATATGTACGTTCCAATATGAAAAATGTAAATCATACACTTTAGAAGAAGTCACTAAATTTAAAATCTCATTTCAGAAAACTAAAAATCTTTGGATTGCTACATTCTTGCAAACATTAAGGCTGACCATGAAAAAAATAAGTGGCTTATCGACAAGAAAAGTTTCAGAAACATTCCAAGTGCAACCATTAAATTGTTAAACAACAAATTGTTGAAATCAACAACTTCTGGATGAAAATTGCATCAACATCGTCAGTTAATTTCATATGCTTATTATCAGTTTAAAATGGATATTTGTGAATTCTTCTGCTGGAAATCAATTCTAACACGAGCGGTCCAGTATGTTCCCTAATTTAAATTGGCCCGCATGTAAATATATTTTAATCGCTGTTTTATGAACACAAAAGGAAGGAAGATCGAATTAATCAATGCAAAAGTGTTTTTTTACTAAATAATGTTTAAGATATTTTAATAGTTTTGTTGTTTGTTTTTTTTTTTTGTTCTTATTTGTTGATATGTTAAATAAGATTAATATTTTACAAAATTGGTATTATGTAGTGTAGTGTATTATTATATATTTTATTTTGATGAAAATGAATAAATTATACAAAATTCATAGAATTTTGGCTTTGACTTTCAATTTGAAGTGGGATTATCATTCATTTGAAAAGTATTGCAACGATGTTAATTTTGATTTGACTAGCAATCGAAAATTGTTTGAACAAATTATGAGTAGCGATGCATTTCAATCTTTGAGGATAAACAAAAAAACTTGGATTAATTATTGCTAATGTGTTGAATTTCACTGTTGAGGGTATGTCTGTTTTTTGTGAGAACGCGATTTCCTCACAATTTCTCAACTTGAATATTACCCTAAATCATTCCTTTGAAAAAAAATTCTGAAAAAATTGTTTAGAAATTTAGCTATTTTCAAACGTTTGTGTTTATTGGGTTATTCATTTTCATCAAAATAAAATATATAATAATACACTACACTAATCATAATACAGCTACAATATCCAATGTGGTAAATAATAATCCTTAATTAAACATATCAACAAATAAGAACAAAAAAAACAAACAAAAAACTTTAAATTTATCTTGAACATTATTAGTAAACAACATTTGGCATTGATAATTCGAATTTCCTTGCCTTTGGCTGTCATTAAAACAAGCATTAAAATTTATTAACATCGGCAATTTGAAATTAGGAACGTAACTGACCGCGTGTTAGAATTGATTTCCGCAGGCAGAAGGAATCACAAAATATCAATTTAAACTGATAATAGCATATGAAATTAAACTGGACGATGTGGGGATGCCATTTCATCCCAGAATTGTTGGATTTCAAACAATTTGTTGTTTTTAAACAATTTTAACTGGTTGCAACCTTGTAATGTTTCTGGAAACTTTTTCTTGTCGATAAGCCACCTCATTTTCATTGGTCAGGCTCCTTATGTTTGCAAGAATGTAGTATCCAAAGATTTAGTTTTCTGGCAAAGAGATGTAATTTACGTACTCTCTAAAGTTTTGATTTAATTTTTTCATATTGACGTACCCATTTATATTAAAGCTATTTGAAGCAGTTTCCAGTAATTGTCCACCATTTTTCAATCGTCAGCTTTTTAATGTTTTCAAGACGGTAGAATCCATAATTTTAGTTTTCTGCAAAGAGATATACACGCTCACAAAAAATCGCTTCTGTAACATATACTCCCAAACATATTTTGCTTCAAGAATAATATTTATTGGGTATTGCCCAACATTTATATGTTTGATCTCTTCAATATATAATATGTTTTGAAAGCATATTGGTCTAAACAAGTATATGTTTGGGTAGTCTAAGTTCCAAACATTTTGTATTTTTGCATCCTAATTCAAATATGTTTGTCTTCCAAAAAACAATATGGTTATTTATGTGAACATATAAATGTTTGGAAGCAGTTTTTCAACCCAAAAATATTATATGCTTAAAAAAAATCTCCCAACAATATTGTGCTCAAAATTTTATTTATTTATTTATATATTTAAATCATTATGAATAATGAAAATAAACAGGTAATAATAGGTGCTAACAACATAGGTTTCGACCTGAAATGCTCAAAATTTTGTTTCTGCTCGCCCAATTATCCCCCGACATCTTTCTCACTTCCACGAGATTTTTTTAGTTCTTAGCACTTTTTCTGTAATTACAAACATTGTAAAGAAGAAAAATTATTCAATTGTATGGTTTTTTTTATTTTAATTTTTACCTTTGCCGACGGATTCGAAACAGCGGACCACAATAGTTTTTAAGGAATCAAAGAAGTAGCTGATCAATTGCCCAGGAAAAATAAAATGTTAATTTTGGGTAATACAAGCAAACCACCACCAACTTAAATTCAATATCGCTCCGCATGTTAAATAGCGCTCCACAGCTAGCTAAACCACATATATGTTTATAGGCTATTTTCTAAATTAGATATATGTTGCATCCAAGCATATTATATCTTACAAACATTTTTATGTCCCAAACATAATATGTTCTAACATATAACATAAATTGTCCCAAACATGCTTATCTAGTTTATGAAGCATTAATATTGCTTGCACTCAAAAATATTGTATTTAAAAATTTGTGTTCCAAACATATAATGTTTATAGCCAAACATATGAAAAACAGTCTTTTTCATCCGTGTACATTTAGTGACTTCCATTAAAGTTTTATTTCATTTTTTAATTTTCCTTACCTATTTTTATAAACATTTGGTTATTTGTCTAAAATTTTCCATTTTTTTTAATTTCCTTGCAATTGACACGCAAACTTCGTTGCAAAGAAGTATTGAAACCACATGGGTTTTTCGTGTGCATTTTAGGGTAGTGTATTTGTCAAAGTTTTACTATTTTTTTATAATTGTATTCAAACACCTTTTCAAAGATTTCGTCAACATTTTGGCAAAAAATGGAAGTAATTCGCAAATAAATTGAAATTGTATTGAGATGAGCTATTTTCAAGTCAAGTTGATTATGTTGATAAATTATATTTATACTCAAATTGAAAAATTTGTTGGCATTGAAAAAACCTCATACTGTTGTTTATTGGAAGTTATCCTTGGCTTTATGTTATAATGCATCGCTCGATTTCCCAAATTTGCCATAATACTCTATTTATTAAGCAATGTTAACTCAAAATTCAAATTTGATGTACTAACAACAGAAAAAAAATGATTACCAAAAATTTCAATTTAAAAAGTTAATTGAAGTGAAAATTTTTTCAATTAAATGAAATTATTGATACAATTAACTTTTATCAATGAATAGAAACATTAAGTTAATTAAGTCAATGATTGAAATTTTAAAATGTTTAATTAAAAAATTAATTGATTAGCAATTAAATTTTTATCAATTCGGAAAGACAATTCAGTTAAAAGAAAGTGCTGATTTTTTTTTACTTTTTTAATTAAAAATGTATTTCAAACATCATTTGTTTAATCCAATAAAAACTTAAAAGCCCAATCTAAACTACGTAATATAAAAAATAGTTACTTTTTTAATTAATAAATTAATTGTTTTGCAATCAACATCAAATTAAATTTTTAAATTGAATATGTAAAAAATTAATGAATTTTGCCGAAAAAAATCAATAATTTTTTTAAATCAAGATTTTTTTCTATGCCCAATTAAAAACTCGTTGATTGATACTATCATTTCGTGAATTGAAACATTCAATGTAAAAAATTAATTGGATCAATAATTTGGTGATTGAATCAGAGAAAAAAATTTTTGCTGTACCGATCGTAATGTTATACGTACTTGTAGCTGCGATTTTTTACACATTTTGGATTTATTACCCATACTAATTGAGTGGTTTTTCTCTTTTTTGATAATGGGCTAAAAATATTAGTGGCAAGCACTAACTCCGTAGGTGCAATATCAATCGCAGCCAGCCGTGCTAGAAAGTAGGGGAAATTCCCTATATGTAGGTTTTTTCTAATATTTAGCGTCCTTGTAAAGGAACGTAGGGCCCACAATGTTGGGACATTTTTTCACTCACACAATTTGTAATAATTTTTACATTTGGTTCCTCTAGAGGAGAAATTAAACCGGCAAGGGCTTGAGTCTTTAACAATGTGTGGTAACAAACATTACCACTCGTGCCAAAAAAATCTAACATAAATTTGAAGATTGACCAACAAATCTTAGCCAATAAATATTTCTATAAGAAATTTTGTCAAAACTTTATTCCTGTAGAAAATTTTGTCAACATTTTTATTTGGCTATAGAAAATTTTGTCAAAATGTATTTCTATAGAAATTTTTTCAAAATATTATTTATATAAAAAATTTTCTCAAAACTTTATTTCTATGGAATTTTTTCTCAAAATTTTATATCTATTGAATTTATTATCAAAATTTTATTTCTATAGAAAAATTTCTCAAGAATTTGTTTATAGAAAGCTTTTTCCAAATTTTATTTCTGTAGAAAGATTTAACAAAAAAAAAAGATACTAATTTGGTAGAATTCCTTAGCAACTGTGGCAAACCGTTGGTGTAGATACAAATTTATGTTTCTAGGTTAATATACGTTTGCATTTTCATGTTTTAAGATAATAAAGTGCTTAGAACCATTTTTGTTTTGTAAAATTTGTTTACATTTAACGAAATATTGTAGGGAAATTGTTTGGGAATGTATGGGAAAGGTAGGGAACTTTTTTGTCCTTGTAGGTAAACCCGAACCATTTTCCCTGCAACACTGACTATGAGTTATAGTCAGATGAGACAAAGTCACCCAAATCAGTACCCCTTAAATTTTCTTAAAAATATGTAAACTGGATTTATCTCCCAGACCTAATCAATGTTACCCCACAAATCTTAATGATTACTTATCAGTATTCAGTGTTTAATGGTATGAAATATATATCGCCCCGCAAACGACTTTCTAATTTTACTTACTTGTTTTGGCTATAGCGCTTGGGTATGTTAAATAAACGCTTCGCCAAAAATTTGATATGCTTAAAGTCGAAAAATTATTCTAATTTGGATATTTCGACGTAAAGCCGAATAGACATTTGAACAAGAGAAATAGACATTAAAAAAAACACAGGAATGTGTTTTTGGGCCTTGAGAGCTGCATTTTATATAATGTGTGGACATGTGTTTGGTTTTCATTTTGGCATTATGGGGCACATTTTTCTTGGGTCCGTTCAAAAAAGAAATCGGAAGGCTACGACGAGTACGTCAAAATATTCAGATAAAAATTTACAAAGGATCTTCATAAAAAATAACGAAAAGACACTATACTCTTTTTAAAGTTGGGACAGTAAAATGAAAAAAGGAGGAAACAAGGTGAAAATATTAAACACTAAAACATTATAAAAGCACTGGCTTCGTCCTCTTTTTTATAAGTGGTCCAAGATGAGTTGACGGACACTTTCAAACATAAAAGCGGGCATTTAGTTCAAGTTGTGCCGCTAAAATTATTTTTCATTTTAGCGGCAAAACTCGAATCTCGAAAAGTAGAATAATATCATATTTTTTTTTTTGGATCCAAAGCAAAATTGGAAAAAGTTTATTTAAAATGAATTATTAAAGAAAAGTAAACGAGAAAACATGATCATTTTAAAGCGAGAACGCCAATTTAATACCGGCCTTAAAGGTAACAATGAAATTAGTTACAAAATATTTCGTTAAAAAAATTCTTATTATTTCCATTTCTAAATACGATAAATTTTTAATGATTTAGAAATGGTGTAACTGCTAGTAAAAAATAGTTTCACGTCCTAAATAAAATTTATGTGTATAATTGTAAAATTAATCTATGTTTATACTCGACTTTCACGTTTTTCTTTTGTTAGAGTTTTTGAATGTCTTCGAAAATTTCACATCTTTTATACCAAAAACATTTTTTATTACAAAATTGTTAGTCCATTTCGTTTATATCAACTACTGTTCTTTTCCGACTGTAAATCTTTAATAATACGCATTTCGAAGTTTTATTGTAACAATAATATATAATAATATGTCGAACATCTTTTCCGAATTTTTGGAATATATGTAAAAATAAATGTAAACAAATTTGGTGTTCGGTCGGAGCAGGGATTGAACCCACGACCCTTTGCAGGCCACGGCGGACAAGCTATACCGTTGCTCCACGTGACAACAAAAGTTATGATTGTTTTGTTGCAATCGTGGCCGCCGCAGTCTATGCTTAGTAAATATAACTTACTGAAACTGAGCACTGACGGTCTCGTAACATAATATATTCTAACAGTATGTGTCCCAAAACATTTAATGCTAGTTTTAGGGAACATTACATTTTACACTTTTAATATCTTGTGTTTTAAAAAATTTTTCAGCCCGAAACGCTATTTTGTTTAAAATGAACATATGAATAAACATATTTGGTTCCATACGTGTTCGTTAAGGTTTCACCATAATCATTCCCAACCTAAACTTACAATTTTTTAGAATATCAAAAATAAAAGCCAAAACATCGATTTAAGTTTAAGTCATGTGTATATGTATTTTGTTTGTATAATTATATTATTCACACGTTAAGTTTTTAAGGTTAAAGCTTCGATAATTGCATATATAAAATAAATTTTCAAAATTCTATTTCAAGTTGAAGTGTTTTGAAATTTAGGCCTGAGCCCAACGATCTTGTAAGCAGGATATTTGATTGGCAGAAGAAGTCCAAAAAAACGTTCTATCTGCGGTGCGAATGTATGTTACAGGTACTGTGTTAATTTCCTCATCAAAGAAAGATTGCTTAGCAGAGAGATGTTCGTTCATGTCATTTTCATTGGACTCCATCGATAGGTAGTCCACTTCCAGACTGGCATTGCTTTCAATTTCTCCAAAGATTCCATTGAGTTGATCTTTTGGCTTGATTGCTTTCTTCGTTTCAAGAGCTGCTTCATCATCTTTCCAATACTGTAGGAGACTTTCTTGTTACTGATTGCGATATCCATTTTGTTGAATTGGTTGTGAGAGATTTCTACGCACATTTTAAATGTGATTTTCTTGTTTGAGTTTCTTACAGAACGAAAAATCGATTGAGAATGATATTTTATTCCGGAGTGCTGCTGCTTTTATACTCTCAAGGCAGATACTCTCAAAATTCGGAAATAGTTTATAAGCAGGTAGTTGTAAAAATACCAAATTCATAGACAAAAGACAGTGCATTTACAATAGGGAGTCTGTTCCTATCAAATATTGTGTTCAAAGCGTGGAGAATACCTGCATATTCACGTATCATGGTGTTGGTGCGATGAGAGTATAAAAAGCAAAAGGACTCAGGGATAGATCAACATTCTCATTCGAGTATTCATTCAGTCAAGAACTCAAACCAGATCACATTTAAAATGTGCGTAGAAATCACCCATAATCAAATCAACAAAATGGATATCACCGTCAGCAACAAGAAAGTCTCCTATAGCATCAGGAAGATGGTTAAAAAACTCTTCAAACAAAATAAAAAGATCGATTCAATGGAATCACTGGAGAACGAAAGCAATGCCAGTCTTGAGATTGACTACATCTCAATGGAGTCCTATGAAAACGACATCAATGAACATCTCTCCACTAAGCAGTGTTTCGAGGACGAAGACTTCGTTAACGCTACTTCAGTCCCTGTTCACTATATTCGCACCACCGAAGGAACCTATTTCTGGACTACATCTGCCAATCAAATAACCTGTCTGCAAGATCGCTGGGCACAAGCTTAATTTTGCGAGTGTGCTCGGTTTGAATTGGAATTTCATCAGTGCCTTCATTCTAGAATTAAAAGCTTTACAAAACTGTGATATTTAACTTTATACAAACAAAAAATATATACTTTTTACACAAATTCAACTGTTGTTTTCTTTTAAATAAGGATGACTGTTAAATAACGACAATAGAAGCACGTTCAGTGTACACTCAAAGAGCATTGAACACACCAGGAAGGAAAATTTTTGGTTAACTTTAGAAAATTTTGGTTTACTTTAAAAAATTTTAACTAAACTGCATTACAATGGCGGAACGCCTGTATCAATCAACATAAGTAAATACATTTTTTCGAAAATTCAAGAAACATATAATACATATTTGTTTCACTGGTAAAGAAATATTTTAAGTTTGAAGGAAAAATTGATTCAAAATTGCAAAAGCTTTATGCACAAGGAAGTTCGTGATGAGCGCATTATTGTGAAAATTTACAAATTAAGAAATTCTTATTTTGTGAGACTCGAATTTTAATCTGTAGTGCTTAATTTGGTATAATTTATCCCTTTGTTAGTTCATTTAACTAACGTACGCAAAAAAATATTAGAGTTAAAGGAAACTTTCTCAAACAATAATAATTCCATGAATAAAATAAAGCAAATTGCTTAGTGAAATAGAGAGTGTGAAAAGCGTTGCAATCTGGTCTTTTTATTTGTTTTTAAAGAATTTCTTTAACCGTCAAAAGAAAAATTTGTCTAAATTTCGTTCCTCCGAAAAAGAAAACTATTCTTTCTAAT
>PGFW01061653.1:7451-18286 GCA_003123925.1 Haematobia irritans | reverse complement strand
TAGCCGCCGTGGTGCAAATGGTTAGGCATCGCCCGCCGTTGGCATACCACAACGTTGTGGTTTCGATTCCTGCTGACAACCACAACACCAAAAAGTTTTTCAGCGGTGGATTCATCCCACTCAGGTAATGCTGGTGACATTTTCTGAGGGTTTTCAAAGCTTCTCTAAGTGGTTTCACTGCAATTGTGCGAACGCGGTTTCGGACGCCGGCTTATAAAAAGGAAGGGGGGCTTTTTCCCCCCTTGTCCATTGAGCTTTACATGGAATCGGGCAGCATCTAACCGTGAATTAAGGAGAGACAGTTCACCACTTGGGTATCACAATGCGGAGCTGAATAGTCTAAGTGAGCACTCGATACCATCGGGGCTGCCACACTAATCCTAAACCTAAACCTAACCTATTAATCAGAGCCTATCTAATCTAATACATACCATTTTCGACCTCACATTAGAGCTGTGTGCATCGTGCAGTGTCAGTATGTTTACTCACGCACATCGCACGATATTGTTTGGTAAGTTCCTCACTCACACTCACGAAAAGAGAAATTTGTACTTACGCACAGAAATATCGTGACATCGACGAAAAAATATTGTGCGACTCACGAAACCCATATAGTGACTCACGAAAATTTTCATGGGAGTAATTTATACCCTCTCTTCCATAGGCCACTCGCGCGATTGTTGGATACGCGTGGTTGTTATATCTCACACTTTGTCATTTTCCGTTGTCGTAAATCAACATCGCACAAATATTGCTCTATTCCCCATAATAACTATATACCTATTCTGCAGGTATGATCCCGCCGCGGTGAAATTCTGAGTCGATCCTAAGCATGTCGTCCGTCTGTTGAACTATCATAGCTAACTCCCGAACTGAACAAACAAGCTATCAACTTACGAAAAACCTCGGCACAAGGTAGCTTTCTGATGATGTAGGTCGGAGATTGCATGGTTATTGGCTCACACACTCGCATCACTCGCGTCCCACTTTTACGTCATAGCCCCCATTATAAACGCGCGACCCGTAAAAATTGGCTTTGCGGCAGCGCCCTCTAAGAAGAAAAGCAAACTTTTCATCCTATCAGGCTGCAAATTTCGGTACATGGTGTTTAGTATATGGCCTCTAACAAACATGCAAAAATTGGTTCCACATCCGCGTCCATAATTATATATAGCCCCCATATAAAACTGCTCCGCCAGATCTTGGCTTGCGGGCAAAGCCTCTATTTAGAGACAGCAAATTTCATCCGAATCGGCTTGAAATTTGGGTACATTGGCATCGTGTCAGGCATATGCATCCTCTTTAACAACCGTGGCAAAAGAAATCTGGTCCACATCGCGTCAATAATATATGTAGCCCCATAATAATAACCGATCACGATATTGGCTTGGCGGAGCCTCTTGGAAGACCAAAATTCAATCTGATTCTGCAGTGACAGTCTTTCGCTAGAAGTTTTCTTATGCAATCCATCGGTGGAGGGCTACCATAAGTCGGCCTGGCCGAACTTACGGCTGTGCGTATATACTTGTTTTCCTCTATATGAGCACCGATTAAAAATCGAGAGCTGTTATTAAACTGTTAGACCATCCTAGGTGTCACTAAAAACTAAATAAGTTTATAAGTGAATTAAATTTTGGTTTTAGGAATTCTTACCAAAACAGTAAATTTTTTTGTGCTTTCAGGTAGATTGGTAGAATTCTTGAGTTTTGGGTAGATTTTGACAAAATATCTCCATCCATCTGAAGACGCGTACTCAATTTTCTATAGAATTTTTAAAATTTTGAAAAAAAAATCCTTTAGAAATAATTTTGGAAAATTTTTCTTTATTGGAAATAAAAAATTTTGGAAATGTTTTTTAGTCAGAATAAGTTTTTAGTAATAATTTTCTTAGAAATAAAAATTTTTCGGAAAAAATTTTCCATTAGAACATAAAATTTCTGGACAAATTTTCTTTAGTAAATAAAACTTTTGCGAGGAATGTTCTTTAGAAATAAAAGTTTTTTGTGGAAAAAATTTCTATAGAAATCAAAATTTTGGCAAAATTCTATTAGGAAATAAAATTTTTGAAAAATGCTTCTACAGATATAAATTTTTGAAATATTTTTGTATAGAAATATATGGTGTGATTGTCTTTGGCAGATCTTACAAAACATTCTCTCCATCTGAGACCGGGTTTCTCCAGATACCCTTTTCTATAGAAAAATTTTTAAATTGTTGGACAAATTTTTGCTTTAGAAATAAAGTTCTACGAAAAATTTTCGTAGAAATAAAATTTTGGAAAATTTACGTTAAGAACATGTAAAATCTTGGAAATTTTTTCTGTTCAGAAATGAAAAATTTCTCGCACACACTTTTCCTTTAGAAATATAATTTTTTTGGTAAAAAAACCGAATCTATAGCAAATAAAATTTTGGCCGCAATCTTTCATAGAAATAAATGTTGAATAATTTTCCTGCTACAGATTATAATAACTTTTTGAAATATTCTTCGTTATAAACACTTCGTGTGATGTTTCCTCCTCCCATCTGAGAGCCCCGCGGTTACTTAAATCTTTCTATAGAAATTTGCTAAAAGTTTTGGAAAATTTTTCCTTTAGAATAATAAGTTTTAGAAAAATTTTTCCTTTGAAATAAAAATTTTGGGAAAAATTTTCTTTTTAAGAAATAAAATTTTGGAAAAATTTTCTTTAGAAATAAAAATTTTGCGAAAAAATTTCTTTTTAGAATTCACCAACTCTTTTTGTGAAAACATATCCATTATAGAAATCAAAAATTTTTTGAAAAAATTTCTTTAGAAACAAAATTTTGGGAAAAAATTTTCTATAGCAAATAAAACTTTTGGGTGAGACACTTTCTATAGCAATAAAATTTGTGGGCGCAAAACTTTTCAATATAGAAATAACAAGTCTTTGAAATTATGTTTACAGATATTAAGAGATTTTGAACATATTTTTATAGAAATTATGTTGTGTCTTTGGTAGATTTTACAACCAACATTCCGTCTCCATATGAGACGCGGTACTTTCAATTTTCTATAGAAATTTTTTACAATTTTGGAATAGATTTTTCTTTAGAAGATTAAGAGTTCTTTGAAAGAAATTTTCTGTGTAGAATCAATTAAAAGTTTTGGCAAAAAATTTTCTTTGAGACAATAAAAAGTTTTGCGAGAAAATTCTATAGGAAATAAAATTTTGGCAAAATTTTCAATAGAAATAAAATGTTGTGACAAGTATTTTTCTATAAAATAAAACCTTTTGAAAAGAATTCTAAGCGATATTAAAATTTTTGACAAACAATTTTATAGCGAATTAAAATTTTGGTCAAAAAGTTGTTTCTTTATAGAAATGAAAATCTGGACAAAAATTTATAGGAATAAATATTTTGACAAAATTTTGTATAGAAAATAATATTTTTGAAAAATTTCTAAACTACAAGAGTAGTTTAACAACATAGAACGAGAAAAGTATGTTTATCGAATTTTGGTAGATTGATCCCAACAAAAAAATTCTTTCAGCCAGTAAGAGTTTAGTAGCGCTATTTTTGGTCTATCACATAAGTGTAGACAGTTCTATTTCCTACACTGCATGGTGTCAATTGGAAACACAACGTAACAGGAATAATCAAGCTAGTTTGTATGATCATTCGTTACGTCTATTAGCAACCAATTCATGCCAGTATACGTAGATGGGATGAAAGGTAGTGCAGTTTTTTCCTTCATACCAAACATTGCTATAAAATATGGCCAACTCCAGAAATTTATATATTAACTTCTGAGCAATATTGCCTATTTGAAATGAGCAATTTATATCGAGCGCTGATGGTATGAATCTGCTCTAAAAATCGCGACATTCGTCCACCAAATTCATCAAATCCACAAAAATTAGCGCTGATTCGGGTTGTTTTGTAAGGCAGTTGGTACTGCCATTTTTTGCGTGGGATGGTAAAAATTTTCTTTCCAAATTTTACGTAGATTGTTTTGGTACAAGTGAGCAAACGTGGTATAGACTTCCAAACCGGTCTCCTGTGTCGGTTATATATGTATCGGAAACAAAAAAAATGAAAATTTTCAGTGCTCCATTAAACTAGGGTTTGGCTGATAACGTTCCCCGGTCTAACAAAGAAAAACAGAATAATTTTTTTTTTTGTCAAAAATTCATTTTTATTATTCAAAACATAGTTCCCTTTCTTTCTTGACGGACACCGTTCAGGTTAGCAGGGACATCGTTATATAGTCTCAAAATTATTTCCCCTGATCAAGAATTATATTAGTCCCGGAAATCGATATTTCTTTATGTTTGCAAATGACAAAACTTTTTTATAACCCAATCACCCAGTTTCTAGCGGTTTATTTGGGAATAATATTATTTTAGGACGAGTTTTGAATGCATATACTAACATCTCATACGATATTTCAATTGAATCGGATTAAAATTTTTTTGCAAAATGACCAATCCGATCTACATCTCATAAAAGCTACTTGCTTCCAAGTCTCAAGTCGATTAGATTGTTTAGCTCGGAAGTTTAGCGTATTTCAAACAGGGACAAACGAACGGACATCCGGATTCAGATATTTCATCACTGACCCAAAATATTATTATTACGGTCCAAAGCTATATAAAGATCTTGGGTCGGTGTTTTGCGTATTGTCTCTATTTACAAAGTCCATAGAGTGCTATAGCGAAACACAAAAAGTTAGTATGCCAATAACCGAGGGTTTGGGAACATTATCCTATATATTATGATCCTAAGTGATAAAAGGTGGAGGGCCTCCAGCAGGTGTTAGGTTCTTATCTCCTATTGAACGTAGGGCGAAACCAAAATTATTGGGTTCAGTTAGGTTCAATCGCCAAACATATGGGAATTTGCAAAGTTTTATGAATATTAAGGGGGGGGGGGGGACCCCCAATATTTCAATGTGTTACGAACGCACATGATATTGAGCAGAGAATGGAAACAGACCCCATTTTTTGTTCGGCGGCGGTGCTTTGACGGCTTAACGCCAATATAAAATTTGTCTCTTCGGCGGCCAGACAGTTATCAATTATAACATCAATTAGGAATGTATTCGATGGCAATGAGTCTAGTTGTACAACCAGATCTCTACAATTTCAAACGTTTACGTTTCATTCAAATTTCTCTGAGCTAAATTTTTGCGAAAATTATGTTATGCAGCTTGAAACGAATAAACTTTTGAGAGGTGAGGAAGGTTCAAAAATTGGTGAGCCAAATTTATATTTTGGTACGCAGACAGGTCAAGTTCGAAGTTGAGATATATTCCGGTCAGATTTTGAATGTATAGCCTTCATACAAATCCGACCCTCAGTATTTTAAGCGGTCTGATTGGGCATTTTAGAGACCGCAATTGTTATCCGCGTTGCTGAAAATTGGAAATAGGAGGTAATTTTGGGTCCATAATATCGTTATATCCATTATAGGCCGATCTCCTGATTTGACTCTGTGCGACTTCTGGACCCCATCAATTTTTATGCAATTTGCCTGAAATTTGGAAATCTAGAGCAACCGAGAATAAGCTGCCCAAGTCGCGCCGTCGCTTTCTGTCGCCGCCCACCATTTTTTACCAGTCGACGCCGCCGCCGAAGTATTGGTGACTTCATCTCGAACTCACAATTCAAGCCAAAACCTACCTAAAATATCGATTTTTAGTTAGTAACAACGGTTACAAAAACTTAATTGTAGCAACTTAATCATACAACCCATTTTCTTTACATCGCTGAAGCAAAATTTTACTTCTAAATTATTCATAATATTTCGATGCTAAGATTTTCAAATTTTAGTAGGAAAATAAAAACAACTATGATTGGGTCTTTATATAAAAATATATTTGATTGAATCGATATTAGCGCGATCATATTCGCGGTGGCGTTGACTGCCAAAACGATTTGAGCCAAACGACAAAAATCGGTGACGCGATCTTTCAGCGGACTTCAATCTTACCCATTGTTTGCATACAACGTTGTGTTATTAAGTTCCACAACTCAGTCCTTCTTCTATTTGCCCGTCTTCTCTTGGTCGAACCCATTAATGTTCTTAATCTGTCTTGCGTTACCCTTAATAACAAAACCGTCAAGTTCAAAGCTAAGGTTTCTGTTGTGAAATAATTTTCCTTCTTTCCAGCTTATCAACACGGCAGACACCTGTAGTTCTGCACTTGTGGTGCTCTCTTATAATTATTATATAATAAAAAATATAAATGATTTTGGTTTTTTCTTCTTCAAAGTCTGGGTCAACCATCCATTGTTTTTGATGTCCCACATGCCTTTTATGATCAAATATATAGTTGTTGGCCAACATCTTGAATGAGTTTTAGCCAACTACATAGTTGAAAATGCTCGATATTGTTCTATGTCTCGAAACATGTTTTTCATCATCTTGGAACGTGTCAATAGCCACAAACGTTAACCACCGGTGCTAAGGTCATCCCGAATGTAACCGTAATGCTCTACCACAGGCTTTATGGGTATTAATAATGACCATAGAGAAAAGAACATGGAGGAGTTGAGAAAAACAAACACAATTTTAACGGTTTCTAACATTGCTTATAATATATAAGCATATGTTGGAATTTGTCTCCAGATTTCATTAATGTTCATCTTTTTATTGCGTATAGGGAACCGCACAGCCCTAGAAGGATTGTTTTGTTTTTCTTTTTCAATTTCATTCTTTTCATTCATTAAAATGTGAAATGATTATATAACTAGCTAAATTGTAATTAGGGAAAACAGATGCGCTCAATCTGTATATCTGATAGATCACAGCAAATTAAATATCGGACAACGTAAACGCGATAGATTGTGTATATTCATGCGTAGTAATGACAAAACTATTGCCATTTAATATATTGAAGACATGTATTAAAGTCCTTTTCAACAAGAGGATGTTGTTTTGGCTATTGAAAGCAAATATGTAAATTTCTTAAAACAAGATTGATCTGGTGGGTCTGATTTGCGCTAATAAAACTCACAAAAACATATTATAAAAAAGGTCATTGTTTAAAGAGCTATAGGATTTTCTCAAAATTTTATATTATCTATAAAAGAAGTATTTGTTCCAAATGTTCTATTTCTATAAGAAAGAATTTTGGCCAAATTTTATTTCTATAAAAAATTTTGACAAGAATTTTATTTTCTATAGAAAATTTTTCTCAAAATTTTATTTCTATAGAAAATTGTTGTTCAATAATTTTTATTCTCTATCCATAGTTAATCCATAGAATTTTTTGTCAATAATATTATCTTCATACAAAAAAATTTTGCCAACCATTTTATTTCTTATAGAAAATCTCTGGTCAATAAATTTTATTTCTATAGGAAAATTTTTGTCAAAATTGTATTTCTAATAGAATATGTTGGCCAAAATTTGAGTTTCTATAGTTAAATTTTGTCAAATTTTATTCAACTAGAAAATTTTATTCAAATATTTAATTTCTATTAGTAAATTTTTGTTCAAATATTGTGTTCTTATTTACTTAATAGAATTAATTTCGTCAACCATTTTATTTCACATGATGAGATTTGTTCAAAATTTTATTATCTTTAGACAGCTTTATCAATAAACTATAATTTCTATACAAGATTTTGTCAAAATTTTTATTTCTATAGAAAATTTTTTGTCAAAATTTTTATTTACTGTTAGAAAATTTTGTTGACAAATGTTATTATCTATTAGAAAATTTTGTCAAAATTAGTATTTCTCATAGAAAATTGTGCCAAACTTTGACTTTATATAGAAAATTTTGTCAAAATGATTATTTCATATTGAGAAATATTTATCAAAATACCTTATTTCTACTAGAAAATTTTGTAAAATTCTTATTGGTTCTATTAGAAAATGTTGTCACAACGGGGAAGTTCATTGTCTATAGAAAATTTTTTGTTTAAAATTTTATTTCTATGGATAACGTTTTGTCACAATTTTTTTTTTCCCTAGATATGTTTGGTCACAGATTGTGTATCTCATAGCAAAATTTTGCTCAAGCATTTTTTTTCTATAAAACAAATTTTTTGTCAAGCATTTTATTTCTATAGAAATAATTTTTGTTGCAAGTAATTGTTTATTTCTCATTAGAAATATTTATTTCCCTCAATATTTTTTATTTTCTATAGATAAAATTTTATCAAAATTTTATTCCATTGGTGTGCACAAAATTGATTTCTATAGTAAATTTGTCAAAATTTTATTCTCCATTAGAAAATTTCGGTCAAAATTTTATTTACCATAGAACAATTCTTTGTAAAAATGTTTATTATTCTATATCAGAAAATTTATGTTTTCAAAATTTTATTTCTTGTACGATAATCTTGTCATACAATTTATTTCTATAGAATATTTGCTAAAATTCTATTTCTATAGATAATTTTGTCAAAATAGTTATTTTTATCTAAATATAATTTTCGTTAACATTTTAATTTTCTCTTAGAATACTTTGGGTCTATATAATTGTTATTCCCTAGGAATAATTTTGTCAAGTATTTTTTGATTGTGCTCATTAATAAATTTTCTGTGAAAATTTTATTTCTAGTGAGCAATAATTCGTCAAAAGTTTGTATGGTCACTAACAGTCTTTTTTGTCAAACTTTTATTTCTGATAGAGAAAATTTTTTCTCAAAATTTTATTTTTTCTCTTAGACAATTTGTGTCTAAACTTAGAATTTTTTCTTAAAACGACTGATTTTGTACAAATTATTATATTTCTGCTATAGATTAAAATTTTGTCAAAAATGTTTAATACTTTCTTAGTAGAAATATTTTGTGGAAGAGACTGTTATTTCTATACGAAATTTTCGATTCAAAGATTTTTCTATAGAAGCAATGTTGTACTATTTAGGCTCTGATATAGCCTCCTTGGGCTTCTACAAACCGAATGTTTTATCCGACATGGTGGAAATAAGAAATCTACAATTACATCATGTCCATAATTAGGTGTGCCGAAAATTGTGTTTATCGATCCATAGTTAGGGCATAGCCCCCATATTGAGGTGACGTCTATACAGAACAATTTTTATTGGATTTGCATGAAATTAAAAATCTAGAGATATTTTGGATTCACAAATAAGTGTTGCCGAATTTTGTTTTTATCGATCCATGTTTTTATATATCCGAATCTAGAGCGGACTGTCGATTTTTCTTCTTGGTCTTCGAGAAACTGCAATTTTTATCTAATTTGCTTGAAATTGGATTCAAGAAGATCTGTGTCGAATTTATTTTTTTTCACGGATTTCTAGACCCCGCATTTTTTGACCGATTTGTCTAGAAAATCGAAACCTAGGGGTAGGTTAGTTATAGTAGCTGCCCGATATTTCAGGCTCACTTGGACCATCACTAACATGACAATAAATAACCGTGAATTCAATATTTCATATATATAGGAAAATTATTAAATTATTAAGACAATATTATACATTTATAGCAGAAATTAATTTGAAATTTCTATAAGATAAATAAATGTTATGAAAAATTTAATCTAATGAATATATGAAGCGTACATATATGGGAGAATTTAACGAAAATTTTCTATAGAATGATATAACGCATTATTAAATCTTTGAAGAATAATTGTGTCTGTATAGCACAAATCTAAATTTTCTGACATAACTCTTGAAATAAAACACACCACTCCTCGAATACAAGCGATTAAATTAAAATTTCTGAGATATTTACTTCTATACGTTATATTTAATTTTTGATATAAAACAAATTTCTATAAGACAATATATATACAAACTTTTATAATGATCGTCCTAAAATAATTCGAGACACGCAATAAATCGTTCTATAGGGAAGAGAAAATGACAAGATTCTAGAAATATTGTCCCCACAAACCATTCTCTATAGAAATATAAATTAGTTACCGACAAATATTATTTAATAGAAATAAAATACTAACAGATATTTGTTCTAGAATGGAAACCATTTTTGTGATAGAGGCACCCATGTAATATGAAATAAAATTTATGACAAACATTTTCTAGTGACATAACAGATTTTTAGAAAAAATTCCACCACATAATAATTTTTCACACATCTAACATTCTTATGAAAGTAATTGATATAATAAATTTTCTATTAGACGTTATAAAAATTTTGACCAAAATATTCTATAGTGATAATAATAATAAAGTTCGGGTTATGACAATTTTCTATATTGGAGAAATAAATTAAACATGTTAAAGTATATGTCAGGATTGGCTAACAACAAGCATCGACCTGAATCTACACATATAGAAATTAAAAATTTTTGCCCTGAATTGTATAAATTTTTTATAGATAGCCAACAATCAAACTGATACATTCGACTATTACTTGCACTGCTCCCTACGAAGTAAGAAATTTACTTGATCAATTGTAATTACAAATCATTTTGTTCTATAGCAACAATACACTTTCTGTAGAGAAATATTCAATTTTACTAACA
This sequence comes from Haematobia irritans, assembly GCA_003123925.1. NCBI lineage: Eukaryota > Metazoa > Arthropoda > Insecta > Diptera > Muscidae > Haematobia > Haematobia irritans. Next base: position 7,855 of record PGFW01061653.1, on the reverse strand, counting down.
TTGTAAAAAATCAATTAAGATCTATTCATTTACCTTTTGCCGGACGGGGATTCGAACACCCACACAGTTTGTAAGGATCAAAGAAGTAGCTGATCAATTGCCCAAGGAAAAAAAAAATGTTAATTTTGTAAAACAAGCAAAACCAACCAACTTAATTCAATATCGCTCCCTGTTAAATAGCGCTCCAAGCACTAAACACATATATGTTTATAGGCTATTCTAAATTAATATATTTGCATCCAAGCATATTATATTTACAAACATTTTATGTCCCAAACATAAATGTTTAAACATATTAACATATATATCCCAAACATGTTATGCTAGTTTATGAACACTATATATGCTTGCCACCAAAAAATATGGTTTAAAAAATTGTTCCAAAATATAATTTAAGCGCAAAC
>PGFW01061626.1:0-21437 GCA_003123925.1 Haematobia irritans | reverse complement strand
TGTTTGTCACCAAAAGTGATATATGAATGTCATATATAATATATATAATTAATCTCATATTGGGCGCCAACTAACTAGAGGTGGCAACATTGATTCAACATTAATGAGAATGACACGGAGAACAGTTTATTAAAAAGCCATTTAAATTAATGTTTTTTTCCTCTATTAATGGTTCGACTTTCAATTTACATTTAATAAAAATTTTCTAATATATTAAAGCAAAACTCGCTTGATGATATATGTTATGGGGAATATGGAATATCACGTGTATTTGGAAAAAAAATTATGTATGCCTACTTGACACAGTTGGAGCGATGCTGACTATTGGTCTGATTTGGAAGGCACGTAAAAAATGCTATGTTTTCCAAAACAACTGTTGAATTACAAAGCACTGCAGGAACATATAGTCCACTAATATATTTTCAAATAATATGATTATTCGTATTTAAAATCATATAAGAAAGTTCCTAAAGATCGGACGGGGGCCGACTATTATTTATACCTGCCACACTTTGTAGATCACATTTTCGATAGCAATCAAATCCGTCAATGTTGCTACATTTAAAAAGTTTTTTTCCATATTCATTATATTGAATTCTACCCGATCCGGACAAAATCGGAAATTAGTCATTCTTTACAAGTTTTCGACTTAGCAGTGGCGATTTTACAAGGAAAATGTTGTCTCTTGACCATTTCGCCGAAATAAGAAAAAACATATTATATGGTAAGTATATCTAAATCTGAACGATTTACCAAATTTGACATGCAGTAGTAACCTGTGCTAACTTCTACTCCCTGTGGAAAATTTCACGTAAATTCAGAGACAAACTTTGGTCTCTGTGGTGCATATGAATGAATCGGGGGGAAAAGATATATATATGGGAGCTATATCAAATCTGAATCGAATTAACCAAATTCGCGGCATGCATACACGCCCAAAAAAATAATTCTTTCCTCCAAAAACGAAAATTTTAGGACAAACAAAGTTCGTTTCTCATTTGCTTTTCGCCCTGTAAGGAAGTGTATTTGGAAAAAAGTATATACTTTTTCTGTGTATAACGTTTATTCTTTTCCAGGATGGTAAAAAACAATTTCATAAAGGGGACTAACTCAAAAAACAAAACGTTGCCGTTTCTTGTAATTGCATTTTTCCCTCACATTCACGAAGGTTTTTTAGTTCTTAACACCAATGTAGAAGAAATTAGTACGATTTTATAATTTTTTTAAAATTTTTTTAACTTTCGCATTGACGTGTAGAATCGAACGCCGGACCATGCACTTTTGTAAGCCAACCACTCACTAAACCACTGAGCTAGTGTACCTGTATTGGTCAGTCAATAGATAATATCCATATAAGTTATATTTATATAGCATAGCCTTGCCGGCGCCCACGAAACCGATTAAACAAAGTTTATTTTAACAGAAACATACATTTAAGTTTGGCCACCGTGGAGCAGTTGTTTGCTACGTCCAACTTAGCATGCCAAGGGTTCGTGCGGTCGATCCTGCACGACCAAAGTTGTTTTTGTTTACATATATTCCAGAGATTTCGGAAGATCCGAAAAAATGATTCAACATTACATTGACTATATTCAATTTTGTTTTTTCTTAATTAAAGACCTAAAGTCAGAAAAGAACAGGTGTTTGATATAAACGAAATGGACACTTGTGGTTTCCAAGAAATAACTTATTTATTGAAATAAATAAAAAATTGCTAACAAAAACGAATTTTTTTTGGTGATAAAAAGTTTTAAAATTTTCGAAGCAAGTTTTCAAAAAACTGCTAACACAAGAAAAACGTTTTCGGTACACGTATTTCCAAACATTTTTTTCTTGCAGTTGCCACCTGGTGCAATTCGTTAGAATTCCCGCGCCTTGCATCACAATGGTCGTGGGGTCTCGATTCCTGCTTCGATCGAACAACCAAAAAGAGCGTTTCAAAACGTCTCTAAGTGGTTTCACTGTAATGTGGAACAGCATTCGGACTCGGCTTATAAAAAAGAAAGGTCCTCTTGACATTTGAGTTAACATGGAATCGGGCAGCACTCAGTGATAAGAGAGAAGTTCACCAAATGTGGTATCACAATGGATGAATTAGTCAAGTTGAGCCTGATACATCGGGCTGCCCACCTTAACCTAACCTAACCCTAACCTTCGTTGGGCGGTAGCTACAATATTTAATTCTACTCCCAGTGCCAAAATTTAAGAGAATTAGGACAAAATTCTAGCTTTCTTGGGGCCGTATATAAGTCCATATCGGGCTGTGAAATATATATGAGTGCATATATCTTAAATGCTGCAACCGATTTCAACCAAATTCGGCATACTTTACGACACTCATTAATTGCATCCTTGTGCAAAATTTATGGATTCTGGACGTCACATTAGTAATATCGGCGAAAAAAATACATATGGGGGATATATTCTAAAACGAACCAATGTTCTTCCAAAATTAACCTCTAATGCCCCAGATTTTTTTACCAGCTGATAAATTTTTAATTGTTAACGGACACAAAAAGCAAGAGAAAATTTATACGGTAAACTTCATGAAATGCTGCAAAGCCTCTTGAATAGTTTCGAATAATGGGTTTTCTTTTAGTTTGGCCAATTTTTGCTGTACTTAAGGCTGTGTTTAGTAAAGCTTCCTTATTAATGAAGCTGCCTAAAGGCAGGTTGCATTAGTGGGTTAAGAGGCGTTTTATTGCTGACCCAAAACTACATACTTGTGCAAATTTGAAGTCTTATGGCCCTAAAATTGCGAACCTAAACTTTGATTACAAAATTGGTCACAGACAACCCCGGGACTGGACCATGGCTAGATCTGACTCAGGGGCCGGCCCTGAGCACCGTATGTCTATCCCGTCTTCTTTCTGGTATTCACAGAGTTATGGCAGGGATAAAATATTCAATTCAATACTTGGCGGGACTGGGCAACCCTTGACATTTTTGAGGTTATACGTACTTCAGGACGTATTTGTGTATAGATCTTAATAGGAATATTTGAAAACGGATAAAACTGTCTAACAAAATACATTGTCGGCTTAAATCTTCAGTATATTCAAATAGTAAAAGTTGTTTGAATTCGATATTTTTTTCAATTAACAAGATTAATTGCTACAATTAAATTTTCATATAAAACTCGGAAGGTCTAAGCCACACAGAAAACCTTTTTTTTTCCAATTAAAAGTCCTAATTTAGGTTTAAACAAGTATATACAGCTCAGCCGGCGAATCTTTAAATACCACCACCATAACAAAATTAGGGTTCCTTTGAATTTCAGGAGGGCTGAGGACACTTCCCGAAGATAAATTTAAAATTTCACCTATGAGGACTATATAAGATTTCTGAGATTTATAAGAAACCATTTTTATTGAGTTTTAGAGGAATCATTAACATCTCTTGAAGGTGCAAGAAAATTATAAAATAACGTCTTGAATTTGGAAATCTAAAATTGAGATCTTTATCCGAGAAGTATAATCTCGAAATTTTACATTGAGTTTCAAAGCGATTTTCATGATCAGCTGGCCTTCTATAGCCCTCAAGAAGTGAAGTCGGTCTTATATGAGGCATTACCTCTTTATAGGCCCGAAAAAATACCTTCTAGATTCTCAATTTCAGCAAATTGGAATAAAAACTCGCATTCTAGAGGCCAAGAACTAAAATGGGATATCGGTCTCATGGGGCATAATCAAAAAACATCGATCGACGATACTCCCATTTATTGGCACACCTCTTTGTGACCCGAAAATACCTCTAGTTCCAATTTCAGGAAATTGTATATAAACTACGGATTCTATAAACCCAAGATGTAAAATCGGAAGAGATCGCTATATGGGCATATAACCCAAAACAAGTGAACGATACGGACATTTTCGAACACCTTTTTGATGGTCCTCAAGTACCTCTTAGATTTTCAATTCAGGATTGGATAAACTGCGTGTTCTATAAACCCAAGACCCCAAATCGCAGGAGGTCGTTAATGGGGACCACTACCAAAATATGGACCGATACTCACCATTTTGGCACATCTCTATACGGTTTAAAGTATACTCTCGATATCAGATTTCAGGTTAAATTGGATAAAAACTGCGGGTTTCTTATTAAGCCAAGAAGTAAAAATCGGCGGAGATCTGTTTTATGGGAGCATACCAAAATATGCGACGATACTCGCAATTTTTGGCACAGTATTGTGGTCCTTTACAATACCTTCAGATTTCCAAATTTCAGGTAAATTTAATAAAAACGCGGTTTCTATAGCCCAAAGAGTAAAATGCGGCAAGTCGGTTATGGGGGCTATTACCAAAATATGGACGATATTCGGCGAATTTTTGGACACGTATTTGTGGTCCTACAATACCTCTAATTTCAATTCACGGTAATTTGAATAAAAACTGCGTATTTGCATATAAGACTCCAAGAAGTAAAATCGGGAGGTGGTTTATCAATTGGGACATACACAAATATGGACGATACTCACCATTGCTGGCAAACCTCTGGGTCCAAAATACCTATAAATTTCCAATTTCAAGGCAAATTGTATATAAACACGGATTCTATAAACCCAAGATGTAAAATGGGAGATCGGTCATATCGGGGCCTATTACAAAACACGTAACGATACGCGACCATTTTTCGGCACACCTTGATGTCTCAAGTACCTTCTGGTTTTCAATTTTCAGACAAGATTGGATTAAAAACTAGCGTTTCTATAGCCAAGACCCCAATCGGGGAGATCGGTCTAATAGGGGCTATAACCAAAACATGGAACGATACTCACATTTTTTGGCCAACTCTTTACGGTTCTAAGCTACCCTCTCGATATCCTAATTTTCAAGTTTAAATTGATAAAAACTGCGGTTTCTATAGCCAAGACCCCAAAAGCGGGAGACGGTCTATTTATGGGCCTATACCCAAAACATACGATACTCGCAATTTTTGGCAACACGTATTTTTGGTCCTACCAATACCTCTAGATTTCCAATTTCAGGTAAATTGAATAAAACTCGGTTTTATAAGCCAAGAAGTTAAAAATCGGGAGATCGGCTATTAGGGGCTATTACCAAAACATAAACGATACTCACCATTTTTGGCACACCACTTTATGTCATAAAAATTAAAATACCTTAGATTTAAAATTTCAAAGGCAAATTGGATAAAAAACTTCGATTTTCTATAAGCCAGGCCCCAAATCGGAGAGATCGGTTATATATCAAAACCTGACGAATAGCCCATCTTCCGAACTGACCTGCCTGAGCAAAAGATGAGTTTGTGCGAAATTTTCAGCACGATTCCTCATTATTGAAGACTGTAGCGTGATACAACAGACAGACAGACGGACATCGTTAAATCGTCTTAGAATTTTCGCCCTGATCAAAATTATATATACTTTATATAGTCGCGAAAATCGATATTCGATGTGTTACAAACGGTAATGACACAACTTATATGACCCGTCACATTCTATGGTGGTGGGTATAAAAATATTCAATTCAATAATTAATTCAACATTTTTTAACTAAACATAATCAATCACAAAATTTGTAAGTATCAATTAATTTTTCAATGATCAATTAATTAATTATTCTGTGATTGATAATCAGTTCAATTAAAAAATTAATTGCATCAATTAATTTCGTGAATAAAGACAAAAAAATATTTTTGTGGCAGGTTAAAAAAAGTGATGGAAAGGAAACTTGTTCATTTTAATTAATAAAATGTATTTGAAACAATACATAATCAATATATTATTATTTATGTAAAATTACTTATTTAATTACTTAAACAAATACTTACGCCAATGAATGTTTAGAGATTTGCAGAGAACTAGCAAATAGAAAACCGATACACGGCTGCCCAAATGCAAATATAATTGTGCACCAGAATCTGGCATCGGGATTCTCGTGGTTTAAAATCCTGAGCTTGCATGCTACTTCGCTACAGCCTCTTGTTGATTTTGGTTTGGTATTTCTCTATAGACAGCGATTCTCTTCGTTTTATAGCCCAGTGATGATGACGAGTGGACGATCCTCTATCACATTGGGTAAATTCTTTGGTTTTGGAATTGTAATCTTCATAAGCACTGTCATATGATATTTATTAGCCTCCTGGTAGCATTTCCTATTTGTGTTGTCGCCGACGAAGTGAATACTGCCTTAGATTTTAGTACTGCTATCGTCATGATTTTTTTGTTGGATCTTGACATTTCATTACATGCTAGTTTTGTGTTTTTTGGTGTTGAGGTTACTATTTTGTTGTTATGTTATTGCATGCAACATGTGTTTGCACATCTGGACATTGACTAGATGAAGAACACGTTCTTTGACGCCTGATGTATTACCAGCGAAGATGTTCTCAGTTGTGTGGGCTGTTGATTAGGCACATTTTTTGTATTGGGGGGCGAGGAATTGGGGAGATTTTATAAAGATTTGTTGGAATCCAGTTTAATTGTTGCCGAACTGAAATTGGAAAATGGAAAATTTATAAAAAAAAATAATAATAACTAACGGCCAGTTTCATATAGCTCCGTTAGGCCTTTAACTGCCAGTTAACAGAAAGAAAAATGAAATATCTTTCTCCGGTTAACTCTAACTGGAAAATTTCAGCAGTTAAGTTATTTAACTGGCATATGGATATATTACGCAAGATGACAGCTCTGTAGATATCACGGATTTAAAATTCGTTAGCTACACGTAGCACAAACGGAGCTTCATGAAAATGGGGGTTATAAATGCAATAAGTACATCCTCAAAAAACGACTCTGTAAACATATACTCCCAAACCCATTTCTTCTTCAAACTTATAAAGGGTGATACGGTCAAAATTTGGTCAATATAAACTTGACGTATTTCTTCCAATTTTGCATTTAAAAACCTGAACACCCGCTCATTTTGAAGTGTGTGGTGTGGTAGAATGTTTTGCCCTTTTTTCCTAATTTTGATTTTGGAATTTCACTCTTGCAGTTGTCAAAATGCCGTCCAAAGGCAAGAAGAGCAGCGTATTAAAATTTTGGCTCGCGCCATCGCGAAAATTCCGAGCTACTCGCACGCCAAAGCTGGAAAAATCGCTAAGAATGTTTGCCAAATCAACCGTTTACAAATGTAATTAAAAGTGTTGGGAACGTTTGTCGACAGCCAGAAGCTGAGATCGTGGAAAATCGAAAACCGGAAGCCGCTGAGAACGACAAAGAGGAGTTAGCGTAGTTTCACGCGAAACCCTAACCTCTCCTCTCTCCGAGATGCCGCAAATAAAGCTGGGGTTATCGTCGTACAACCGTGCATCGAGCCAAAAACGAGGCCGCCACTATCGACTTTACCAAGAATGTATGACTCCAAATCGCAGATGATAAACAAAATACGACGGCCAAAGCGCGATCTCGGAGGCTTTACACGACGATGCTGACGAAAGTTTGAACGTCTGTAATGGACGACGAAACCTATGTCAAAGCCGACTACAAGCCAGCTTCCGGGACAGGATTAGTTTTATACGGCAAAAGGAAGGGGAAAGGTAGCAGATATTTTCAGCGGCATAAAAACTATCAGAATTCGCAAAGAAATGTCTGGTTTTGGCAAGCCATCTGTACCTGATGGCGTGAAAAGCAGCATTTTTCATAGCTCCGGGCACTTCAACCAAAGAAATTAACGTTGAAAGAGTGTTTGAATAAACGTCATGTGCCTTTCCTTGAAGAAACACGGTTGTATCCGCCACTGTTTTGGATTTGTCATCTTGCCATTACGGTTAAAAAGGGGCCATTGGAGTGGGGTTTTTTTTTTTTTACGCCGCCAACAACGCTGCCAGGTGTTCCCAAGGGACAAGAACCCTCCATAACACGCCATGAGTCGCAATGAGAAATTACTGGCTATATTGTCAAGCGGAACCTGAAGAGACCAAAAAAACTGCTAAGACGAGCAGCAGTTCAACGGCAAACTTGGCTTTCTGCAGGCGAAAGAAGGTGGACAAGCGTGGCTGTACAAATCTGGATGGCCAGGTGGTCAAGGCGTGAGCCCAGCAATTCGGATTTGGAAACGTGAACGCCTAACTGAATATTTTTCCCTGAATTTTATACTAATTGAAACTTGCAAAAGAAATTTGATTGATTTTTTTAAATAAACGATTTTCATCGATTTTACACCCGTTTTCCCATTGACCAAATTTTGACCGTATCACCCTTATATTTATATTATTTATGTTGATACTAAATTTTATAAGTAAAAATATAATATTAGTATAAAGATATTAAAAAAGCATTGGGCAACTGAGGCATCAGCAAACCCTTTATATTATTTAGAATGTGTTCAAACAAAAAAAATGTTACCACTGTACAACTATATTATGTTTCATTTCCTAAGCAAATAGTAGTTACATTTCTAAACAACAAAACATTGATTACTATTAACATTAGTGGAACAAGAAAACTGCCAGATATCAATCTACACAAGCCTGGACGATATACACTATGCTTTCATCTCTGGGCTAATTTCGAATTTCCAATAGACTGATAGACCTGACGGGGGAGATTATTATTTTAGTCTTATATGCTAAATTCTTATGGAAATTTGCACAACTGTGCATCATTTTCCCCAATATAACTACAATAATCTTAATTCTTATTTTATACCCTCTACTATAGGATGGTGGGCAAAATCAAAATCAAATGATTGCTCTTTAAGACCCCTAATGGTATAACAACTTATATATTCTGGGTCGTTGAGTGAAATGATGAGTCATCTAGCCCGTCCGTCCGTCCGGTCTGTTTGAAATCGGTAATTTCCGAAACGAAAACAAGCAATCGACTTGAAACTGACACAAGTAGTTGTTATTGATTTAGGTTCGGATTGGTAAAGCAAATGGGGCCATATCGACCACTTTTTACGTATAGCCCCAATATAACGAATCCCAGAATTGATATCCGGATCCATCTTAGAGAAGCAAATTTCACCGATCCAGTGGAAATTTGGACGGAGGTGTATAAGTATATGGCTCTTTTAAAACCATACAATAAATTGGTCATAATCTTTCTTTAATTATTTATTAGTCCCCATATTAACCGATTTCCCCAGATTTGACATCCGGAAGGCCTCTTGGGGAGCAAAATTGATCTGATCCGCGTTTAAATTTCGGTTACATCGGTGTTAGTAATATTATGCAAACAATTTGCGTCCTTTATCGTCTTTAATTATATATAGCCCCATATAAACCGATCCCCAGATTTGACCCCCGGAAGCTTTCTGGAAGGAGCAAAATTCATCTGATCGATTGAATTTAGTTACTTGTGGATGTGTTGAATATTGGTCGTATAACAACATGCAAAAATTTATCCGCATATCGTTCATAATTATATATAGCCCCATTATAAACCGATCCCCAGATTTGACCTCCGGAGCCCAATTGGAGAGCAAAATTCATCCGATTCAGTCTCAAAATTTGGTACAGTTGTGCTAGTAATGTGACGACAACAACCATGCCAAACTTGCTCCATTATATAGCCCCAGAATAAACTGTTCATAATTGTATATAGCCCCATATGCAATTTTCTTCTGATATTATTATATGCCAATTTTCTTGCTGAATATATTAAAGTCAGGAAAATTTCAGCATACAAAATGTCGCGAAACAATTTTTACCCTTTTTTCTTACCGATTTTTCCGTTTTCGACTACAGCTCTTGAAAGTATTGAAAAAATTTTACACAAACAATAAGGGTAAAATGTAGCCTTATAAAATAATGAACAAACTAGTACTAGAATTCGAATCACACACCCAGAGAAGTAATATGACATTCAATACATGTTGCAAAGAGAAAAATGTTATTTTGTATGGTACCTATGTAACAAGTTTGACAGAAAATTTTTTTTTCTCGTCCAAAATAACCTGTTGCCGAAGATCAGATACGTATTTGCGAGAAAATAAACATGGTTGCCGACAACCATGTTACCTCACACCGATACAAAAATAACATTTGTTGAAAACATGTTTGAGGTGATCATAATTCTTCTCTGGGTGCCCTTTTTGATGCAAATACAGTCAACGGCTGTTGAAATGATTGGACATCCGCCCTATGAAAGCCCATATTAAAATTCATCACTTCTGTTCCAGATTCAAAAAGAAATTTTCACTAACATTCTTGGCGCCAGTGCAATCGTTGCCACTGAATTTGCATCACTTCTTAAAGGTGTTGATATTTTCAAAAATTCTCAATTTTTTTCTACAAATGGATTCGCATTATATTCGACAAAAAATTTAAAAAAAAACGTGTACCATTTTATTACATTAATATTCTGTTTTAACCTAGTTTGAAACTAAAAATAACGTTTCTAACTTACTTATTAAACTTTATGAAAACTAGTTATAAAAAATTTGAATTAGAACAACTTCCAGAATTTTTGTTGGGTAGTCGAATTCAGGGCCTGTTAAATTAAAAATTACCTATTGCACCACCCATCGAGCATGAGACCCTAAAATACGAAAAAGAATCCGTATTTCCACACATCATAGTAAATTGCCAATAAATATACATTACATTTGGATACAGACTATCTGGTTCTATTCAGTACTCCTATTGTGGTTATGGTATCTTAATTGACCCAATTGCAAAAATTATAATTAATAAAACTTGCCTTTTCCCCACAATCGTTCCGTGTCGAAATGTCACAATCTTCTATCTCTCATTAATAAATCATCATAAAATCTATAATAAATTCCCAAATAGAACTATATAGCATCTCTCCTTTGTTTGTCCATCCATGAATAAGTGGTATAATTGAATGTGTCAACAAAATGTGTGAATCTCATATTGGGCGCCAACTAACTAGAGTTGGCAACATTGTTCAACATTTAAATGAATGACAACGGAGAACAGTTTATTAAAAGCCATTAAATTAATGTTTTTCCTCTATTAAATGTTCGACTTTCAATTTACATTTAATAAAAATTTTTCTAATATATAAAGCAAACTCGCTTGAATGTATATATGTATGGGAATATGAAAATCACGTGTATTTGAAAAAAATATGTAATGTACCTTGACACAGTGGAGCGATGCTGACTATTGGTCTGATTTGAAAAGGCCGTAAAAAATGCTATGTTTTCCAAAACACTGTTGAATTACAAAGCACTGGGCGAACATATAGTCACTAATATATTTTCAAATAATATGATAATTGTATTAAAAACATATAAGGAAAGTCTAAAGTCGGACGGGGCCGACTATATATTTATACCTGCCACACTTTGTAGATCACATTTTCGATAGCAATCAAATCCGTCAATGTTGCTACATTTAAAAAGTTTTTTTCCATATTCATTATATTGAATTCTACCCGATCCGGACAAAATCGGAAATTAGTCATTCTTTACAAGTTTTCGACTTAGCAGTGGCGATTTTACAAGGAAAATGTTGTCTCTTGACCATTTCGCCGAAATAAGAAAAAACATATTATATGGTAAGTATATCTAAATCTGAACGATTTACCAAATTTGACATGCAGTAGTAACCTGTGCTAACTTCTACTCCCTGTGGAAAATTTCACGTAAATTCAGAGACAAACTTTGGTCTCTGTGGTGCATATGAATGAATCGGGGGGAAAAGATATATATATGGGAGCTATATCAAATCTGAATCGAATTAACCAAATTCGCGGCATGCATACACGCCCAAAAAAATAATTCTTTCCTCCAAAAACGAAAATTTTAGGACAAACAAAGTTCGTTTCTCATTTGCTTTTCGCCCTGTAAGGAAGTGTATTTGGAAAAAAGTATATACTTTTTCTGTGTATAACGTTTATTCTTTTCCAGGATGGTAAAAAACAATTTCATAAAGGGGACTAACTCAAAAAACAAAACGTTGCCGTTTCTTGTAATTGCATTTTTCCCTCACATTCACGAAGGTTTTTTAGTTCTTAACACCAATGTAGAAGAAATTAGTACGATTTTATAATTTTTTTAAAATTTTTTTAACTTTCGCATTGACGTGTAGAATCGAACGCCGGACCATGCACTTTTGTAAGCCAACCACTCACTAAACCACTGAGCTAGTGTACCTGTATTGGTCAGTCAATAGATAATATCCATATAAGTTATATTTATATAGCATAGCCTTGCCGGCGCCCACGAAACCGATTAAACAAAGTTTATTTTAACAGAAACATACATTTAAGTTTGGCCACCGTGGAGCAGTTGTTTGCTACGTCCAACTTAGCATGCCAAGGGTTCGTGCGGTCGATCCTGCACGACCAAAGTTGTTTTTGTTTACATATATTCCAGAGATTTCGGAAGATCCGAAAAAATGATTCAACATTACATTGACTATATTCAATTTTGTTTTTTCTTAATTAAAGACCTAAAGTCAGAAAAGAACAGGTGTTTGATATAAACGAAATGGACACTTGTGGTTTCCAAGAAATAACTTATTTATTGAAATAAATAAAAAATTGCTAACAAAAACGAATTTTTTTTGGTGATAAAAAGTTTTAAAATTTTCGAAGCAAGTTTTCAAAAAACTGCTAACACAAGAAAAACGTTTTCGGTACACGTATTTCCAAACATTTTTTTCTTGCAGTTGCCACCTGGTGCAATTCGTTAGAATTCCCGCGCCTTGCATCACAATGGTCGTGGGGTCTCGATTCCTGCTTCGATCGAACAACCAAAAAGAGCGTTTCAAAACGTCTCTAAGTGGTTTCACTGTAATGTGGAACAGCATTCGGACTCGGCTTATAAAAAAGAAAGGTCCTCTTGACATTTGAGTTAACATGGAATCGGGCAGCACTCAGTGATAAGAGAGAAGTTCACCAAATGTGGTATCACAATGGATGAATTAGTCAAGTTGAGCCTGATACATCGGGCTGCCCACCTTAACCTAACCTAACCCTAACCTTCGTTGGGCGGTAGCTACAATATTTAATTCTACTCCCAGTGCCAAAATTTAAGAGAATTAGGACAAAATTCTAGCTTTCTTGGGGCCGTATATAAGTCCATATCGGGCTGTGAAATATATATGAGTGCATATATCTTAAATGCTGCAACCGATTTCAACCAAATTCGGCATACTTTACGACACTCATTAATTGCATCCTTGTGCAAAATTTATGGATTCTGGACGTCACATTAGTAATATCGGCGAAAAAAATACATATGGGGGATATATTCTAAAACGAACCAATGTTCTTCCAAAATTAACCTCTAATGCCCCAGATTTTTTTACCAGCTGATAAATTTTTAATTGTTAACGGACACAAAAAGCAAGAGAAAATTTATACGGTAAACTTCATGAAATGCTGCAAAGCCTCTTGAATAGTTTCGAATAATGGGTTTTCTTTTAGTTTGGCCAATTTTTGCTGTACTTAAGGCTGTGTTTAGTAAAGCTTCCTTATTAATGAAGCTGCCTAAAGGCAGGTTGCATTAGTGGGTTAAGAGGCGTTTTATTGCTGACCCAAAACTACATACTTGTGCAAATTTGAAGTCTTATGGCCCTAAAATTGCGAACCTAAACTTTGATTACAAAATTGGTCACAGACAACCCCGGGACTGGACCATGGCTAGATCTGACTCAGGGGCCGGCCCTGAGCACCGTATGTCTATCCCGTCTTCTTTCTGGTATTCACAGAGTTATGGCAGGGATAAAATATTCAATTCAATACTTGGCGGGACTGGGCAACCCTTGACATTTTTGAGGTTATACGTACTTCAGGACGTATTTGTGTATAGATCTTAATAGGAATATTTGAAAACGGATAAAACTGTCTAACAAAATACATTGTCGGCTTAAATCTTCAGTATATTCAAATAGTAAAAGTTGTTTGAATTCGATATTTTTTTCAATTAACAAGATTAATTGCTACAATTAAATTTTCATATAAAACTCGGAAGGTCTAAGCCACACAGAAAACCTTTTTTTTTCCAATTAAAAGTCCTAATTTAGGTTTAAACAAGTATATACAGCTCAGCCGGCGAATCTTTAAATACCACCACCATAACAAAATTAGGGTTCCTTTGAATTTCAGGAGGGCTGAGGACACTTCCCGAAGATAAATTTAAAATTTCACCTATGAGGACTATATAAGATTTCTGAGATTTATAAGAAACCATTTTTATTGAGTTTTAGAGGAATCATTAACATCTCTTGAAGGTGCAAGAAAATTATAAAATAACGTCTTGAATTTGGAAATCTAAAATTGAGATCTTTATCCGAGAAGTATAATCTCGAAATTTTACATTGAGTTTCAAAGCGATTTTCATGATCAGCTGGCCTTCTATAGCCCTCAAGAAGTGAAGTCGGTCTTATATGAGGCATTACCTCTTTATAGGCCCGAAAAAATACCTTCTAGATTCTCAATTTCAGCAAATTGGAATAAAAACTCGCATTCTAGAGGCCAAGAACTAAAATGGGATATCGGTCTCATGGGGCATAATCAAAAAACATCGATCGACGATACTCCCATTTATTGGCACACCTCTTTGTGACCCGAAAATACCTCTAGTTCCAATTTCAGGAAATTGTATATAAACTACGGATTCTATAAACCCAAGATGTAAAATCGGAAGAGATCGCTATATGGGCATATAACCCAAAACAAGTGAACGATACGGACATTTTCGAACACCTTTTTGATGGTCCTCAAGTACCTCTTAGATTTTCAATTCAGGATTGGATAAACTGCGTGTTCTATAAACCCAAGACCCCAAATCGCAGGAGGTCGTTAATGGGGACCACTACCAAAATATGGACCGATACTCACCATTTTGGCACATCTCTATACGGTTTAAAGTATACTCTCGATATCAGATTTCAGGTTAAATTGGATAAAAACTGCGGGTTTCTTATTAAGCCAAGAAGTAAAAATCGGCGGAGATCTGTTTTATGGGAGCATACCAAAATATGCGACGATACTCGCAATTTTTGGCACAGTATTGTGGTCCTTTACAATACCTTCAGATTTCCAAATTTCAGGTAAATTTAATAAAAACGCGGTTTCTATAGCCCAAAGAGTAAAATGCGGCAAGTCGGTTATGGGGGCTATTACCAAAATATGGACGATATTCGGCGAATTTTTGGACACGTATTTGTGGTCCTACAATACCTCTAATTTCAATTCACGGTAATTTGAATAAAAACTGCGTATTTGCATATAAGACTCCAAGAAGTAAAATCGGGAGGTGGTTTATCAATTGGGACATACACAAATATGGACGATACTCACCATTGCTGGCAAACCTCTGGGTCCAAAATACCTATAAATTTCCAATTTCAAGGCAAATTGTATATAAACACGGATTCTATAAACCCAAGATGTAAAATGGGAGATCGGTCATATCGGGGCCTATTACAAAACACGTAACGATACGCGACCATTTTTCGGCACACCTTGATGTCTCAAGTACCTTCTGGTTTTCAATTTTCAGACAAGATTGGATTAAAAACTAGCGTTTCTATAGCCAAGACCCCAATCGGGGAGATCGGTCTAATAGGGGCTATAACCAAAACATGGAACGATACTCACATTTTTTGGCCAACTCTTTACGGTTCTAAGCTACCCTCTCGATATCCTAATTTTCAAGTTTAAATTGATAAAAACTGCGGTTTCTATAGCCAAGACCCCAAAAGCGGGAGACGGTCTATTTATGGGCCTATACCCAAAACATACGATACTCGCAATTTTTGGCAACACGTATTTTTGGTCCTACCAATACCTCTAGATTTCCAATTTCAGGTAAATTGAATAAAACTCGGTTTTATAAGCCAAGAAGTTAAAAATCGGGAGATCGGCTATTAGGGGCTATTACCAAAACATAAACGATACTCACCATTTTTGGCACACCACTTTATGTCATAAAAATTAAAATACCTTAGATTTAAAATTTCAAAGGCAAATTGGATAAAAAACTTCGATTTTCTATAAGCCAGGCCCCAAATCGGAGAGATCGGTTATATATCAAAACCTGACGAATAGCCCATCTTCCGAACTGACCTGCCTGAGCAAAAGATGAGTTTGTGCGAAATTTTCAGCACGATTCCTCATTATTGAAGACTGTAGCGTGATACAACAGACAGACAGACGGACATCGTTAAATCGTCTTAGAATTTTCGCCCTGATCAAAATTATATATACTTTATATAGTCGCGAAAATCGATATTCGATGTGTTACAAACGGTAATGACACAACTTATATGACCCGTCACATTCTATGGTGGTGGGTATAAAAATATTCAATTCAATAATTAATTCAACATTTTTTAACTAAACATAATCAATCACAAAATTTGTAAGTATCAATTAATTTTTCAATGATCAATTAATTAATTATTCTGTGATTGATAATCAGTTCAATTAAAAAATTAATTGCATCAATTAATTTCGTGAATAAAGACAAAAAAATATTTTTGTGGCAGGTTAAAAAAAGTGATGGAAAGGAAACTTGTTCATTTTAATTAATAAAATGTATTTGAAACAATACATAATCAATATATTATTATTTATGTAAAATTACTTATTTAATTACTTAAACAAATACTTACGCCAATGAATGTTTAGAGATTTGCAGAGAACTAGCAAATAGAAAACCGATACACGGCTGCCCAAATGCAAATATAATTGTGCACCAGAATCTGGCATCGGGATTCTCGTGGTTTAAAATCCTGAGCTTGCATGCTACTTCGCTACAGCCTCTTGTTGATTTTGGTTTGGTATTTCTCTATAGACAGCGATTCTCTTCGTTTTATAGCCCAGTGATGATGACGAGTGGACGATCCTCTATCACATTGGGTAAATTCTTTGGTTTTGGAATTGTAATCTTCATAAGCACTGTCATATGATATTTATTAGCCTCCTGGTAGCATTTCCTATTTGTGTTGTCGCCGACGAAGTGAATACTGCCTTAGATTTTAGTACTGCTATCGTCATGATTTTTTTGTTGGATCTTGACATTTCATTACATGCTAGTTTTGTGTTTTTTGGTGTTGAGGTTACTATTTTGTTGTTATGTTATTGCATGCAACATGTGTTTGCACATCTGGACATTGACTAGATGAAGAACACGTTCTTTGACGCCTGATGTATTACCAGCGAAGATGTTCTCAGTTGTGTGGGCTGTTGATTAGGCACATTTTTTGTATTGGGGGGCGAGGAATTGGGGAGATTTTATAAAGATTTGTTGGAATCCAGTTTAATTGTTGCCGAACTGAAATTGGAAAATGGAAAATTATAAAAAAAATAATAATAACTAACGGCCCAGTTTCATTATAGCTCCGTTAGGCCTTTAACTGCCAGTTAACAGAAAGAAAAATGAAATATCTTTCTCCGGTTAACTCTAACTGGAAAATTTCAGCAGTTAAGTTATTTAACTGGCATATGGATATATTACGCAAGATGACAGCTCTGTAGATATCACGGATTTAAAATTCGTTAGCTACACGTAGCACAAACGGAGCTTCATGAAAAATGGGGGTTATAATGCAATAATACATCCTCAAAAAACGACTCTGTAAACATATACTCCCAAACCCATTTCTTCTTCAAACTTATAAAGGGTGATACGGTCAAAATTTGGTCAATATAAACTTGACGTATTTCTTCCAATTTTGCATTTAAAAACCTGAACACCCGCTCATTTTGAAGTGTGTGGTGTGGTAGAATGTTTTGCCCTTTTTTCCTAATTTTGATTTTGGAATTTCACTCTTGCAGTTGTCAAAATGCCGTCCAAAGGCAAGAAGAGCAGCGTATTAAAATTTTGGCTCGCGCCATCGCGAAAATTCCGAGCTACTCGCACGCCAAAGCTGGAAAAATCGCTAAGAATGTTTGCCAAATCAACCGTTTACAAATGTAATTAAAAGTGTTGGGAACGTTTGTCGACAGCCAGAAGCTGAGATCGTGGAAAATCGAAAACCGGAAGCCGCTGAGAACGACAAAGAGGAGTTAGCGTAGTTTCACGCGAAACCCTAACCTCTCCTCTCTCCGAGATGCCGCAAATAAAGCTGGGGTTATCGTCGTACAACCGTGCATCGAGCCAAAAACGAGGCCGCCACTATCGACTTTACCAAGAATGTATGACTCCAAATCGCAGATGATAAACAAAATACGACGGCCAAAGCGCGATCTCGGAGGCTTTACACGACGATGCTGACGAAAGTTTGAACGTCTGTAATGGACGACGAAACCTATGTCAAAGCCGACTACAAGCCAGCTTCCGGGACAGGATTAGTTTTATACGGCAAAAGGAAGGGGAAAGGTAGCAGATATTTTCAGCGGCATAAAAACTATCAGAATTCGCAAAGAAATGTCTGGTTTTGGCAAGCCATCTGTACCTGATGGCGTGAAAAGCAGCATTTTTCATAGCTCCGGGCACTTCAACCAAAGAAATTAACGTTGAAAGAGTGTTTGAATAAACGTCATGTGCCTTTCCTTGAAGAAACACGGTTGTATCCGCCACTGTTTTGGATTTGTCATCTTGCCATTACGGTTAAAAAGGGGCCATTGGAGTGGGGTTTTTTTTTTTTTACGCCGCCAACAACGCTGCCAGGTGTTCCCAAGGGACAAGAACCCTCCATAACACGCCATGAGTCGCAATGAGAAATTACTGGCTATATTGTCAAGCGGAACCTGAAGAGACCAAAAAAACTGCTAAGACGAGCAGCAGTTCAACGGCAAACTTGGCTTTCTGCAGGCGAAAGAAGGTGGACAAGCGTGGCTGTACAAATCTGGATGGCCAGGTGGTCAAGGCGTGAGCCCAGCAATTCGGATTTGGAAACGTGAACGCCTAACTGAATATTTTTCCCTGAATTTTATACTAATTGAAACTTGCAAAAGAAATTTGATTGATTTTTTTAAATAAACGATTTTCATCGATTTTACACCCGTTTTCCCATTGACCAAATTTTGACCGTATCACCCTTATATTTATATTATTTATGTTGATACTAAATTTTATAAGTAAAAATATAATATTAGTATAAAGATATTAAAAAAGCATTGGGCAACTGAGGCATCAGCAAACCCTTTATATTATTTAGAATGTGTTCAAACAAAAAAAATGTTACCACTGTACAACTATATTATGTTTCATTTCCTAAGCAAATAGTAGTTACATTTCTAAACAACAAAACATTGATTACTATTAACATTAGTGGAACAAGAAAACTGCCAGATATCAATCTACACAAGCCTGGACGATATACACTATGCTTTCATCTCTGGGCTAATTTCGAATTTCCAATAGACTGATAGACCTGACGGGGGAGATTATTATTTTAGTCTTATATGCTAAATTCTTATGGAAATTTGCACAACTGTGCATCATTTTCCCCAATATAACTACAATAATCTTAATTCTTATTTTATACCCTCTACTATAGGATGGTGGGCAAAATCAAAATCAAATGATTGCTCTTTAAGACCCCTAATGGTATAACAACTTATATATTCTGGGTCGTTGAGTGAAATGATGAGTCATCTAGCCCGTCCGTCCGTCCGGTCTGTTTGAAATCGGTAATTTCCGAAACGAAAACAAGCAATCGACTTGAAACTGACACAAGTAGTTGTTATTGATTTAGGTTCGGATTGGTAAAGCAAATGGGGCCATATCGACCACTTTTTACGTATAGCCCCAATATAACGAATCCCAGAATTGATATCCGGATCCATCTTAGAGAAGCAAATTTCACCGATCCAGTGGAAATTTGGACGGAGGTGTATAAGTATATGGCTCTTTTAAAACCATACAATAAATTGGTCATAATCTTTCTTTAATTATTTATTAGTCCCCATATTAACCGATTTCCCCAGATTTGACATCCGGAAGGCCTCTTGGGGAGCAAAATTGATCTGATCCGCGTTTAAATTTCGGTTACATCGGTGTTAGTAATATTATGCAAACAATTTGCGTCCTTTATCGTCTTTAATTATATATAGCCCCATATAAACCGATCCCCAGATTTGACCCCCGGAAGCTTTCTGGAAGGAGCAAAATTCATCTGATCGATTGAATTTAGTTACTTGTGGATGTGTTGAATATTGGTCGTATAACAACATGCAAAAATTTATCCGCATATCGTTCATAATTATATATAGCCCCATTATAAACCGATCCCCAGATTTGACCTCCGGAGCCCAATTGGAGAGCAAAATTCATCCGATTCAGTCTCAAAATTTGGTACAGTTGTGCTAGTAATGTGACGACAACAACCATGCCAAACTTGCTCCATTATATAGCCCCAGAATAAACTGTTCATAATTGTATATAGCCCCATATGCAATTTTCTTCTGATATTATTATATGCCAATTTTCTTGCTGAATATATTAAAGTCAGGAAAATTTCAGCATACAAAATGTCGCGAAACAATTTTTACCCTTTTTTCTTACCGATTTTTCCGTTTTCGACTACAGCTCTTGAAAGTATTGAAAAAATTTTACACAAACAATAAGGGTAAAATGTAGCCTTATAAAATAATGAACAAACTAGTACTAGAATTCGAATCACACACCCAGAGAAGTAATATGACATTCAATACATGTTGCAAAGAGAAAAATGTTATTTTGTATGGTACCTATGTAACAAGTTTGACAGAAAATTTTTTTTTCTCGTCCAAAATAACCTGTTGCCGAAGATCAGATACGTATTTGCGAGAAAATAAACATGGTTGCCGACAACCATGTTACCTCACACCGATACAAAAATAACATTTGTTGAAAACATGTTTGAGGTGATCATAATTCTTCTCTGGGTGCCCTTTTTGATGCAAATACAGTCAACGGCTGTTGAAATGATTGGACATCCGCCCTATGAAAGCCCATATTAAAATTCATCACTTCTGTTCCAGATTCAAAAAGAAATTTTCACTAACATTCTTGGCGCCAGTGCAATCGTTGCCACTGAATTTGCATCACTTCTTAAAGGTGTTGATATTTTCAAAAATTCTCAATTTTTTTCTACAAATGGATTCGCATTATATTCGACAAAAAATTTAAAAAAAAACGTGTACCATTTTATTACATTAATATTCTGTTTTAACCTAGTTTGAAACTAAAAATAACGTTTCTAACTTACTTATTAAACTTTATGAAAACTAGTTATAAAAAATTTGAATTAGAACAACTTCCAGAATTTTTGTTGGGTAGTCGAATTCAGGGCCTGTTAAATTAAAAATTACCTATTGCACCACCCATCGAGCATGAGACCCTAAAATACGAAAAAGAATCCGTATTTCCACACATCATAGTAAATTGCCAATAAATATACATTACATTTGGATACAGACTATCTGGTTCTATTCAGTACTCCTATTGTGGTTATGGTATCTTAATTGACCCAATTGCAAAAATTATAATTAATAAAACTTGCCTTTTCCCCACAATCGTTCCGTGTCGAAATGTCACAATCTTCTATCTCTCATTAATAAATCATCATAAAATCTATAATAAATTCCCAAATAGAACTATATAGCATCTCTCCTT
>PGFW01061619.1:19744-38444 GCA_003123925.1 Haematobia irritans | reverse complement strand
CCCGATTTTAATCCATCTACGTGGGTCTAGAAACTTCAAATTTCTTATCCGCGGCGATGTTATGTGCCTGTAATTGGCGCACCGCCTAGCAGCGTATTTTAGTTCACACATAAGGTGCCGAATTATGATGGTTTGGAATAGCCAGCAATAGACTGATCTTCCCGATTTGCATCTCTTGAGCGTGTAGACATCTGAAATCTTGTATCCGATTTTTAGTCGCTGGAATATCAGGATAAGGTGAATATGTCTGTCGTATCGCTTCCGGTTTTTAAGCTATATATGGTCTTGATTGGTGAGAGTATTCGTGTCATTCAAATCTTCCCTTAAATTCTATTTATTTTTTCAAGTAATGCCGCGATACAAAGTAAGGAGGGGTTTATACATTTAGAAAAAACGTGAATCCTTCTATGGCCTAAAACCAATTTTTTAAATCTATTTATTTTTAGTATCGTGGGAATATTAATTATGTTTATGACAAGATTTCCTTGATTATTTGATAATTTTATTACATATACCTTTCCTCCAACCAAAACAGAATTTAATAGACAAACAAAGTTCTTTTTGTCATTTGCTTCTCGTTGAAAGGATACATGTATTTGGAAGAAAATAGATTATATTACGTTTTTTGGATTAAACGTTTATTCTTTTCCAGGATTTAAACCCAATTTCATAAAGACTAACCTCTAAAAAAAAAAATTTTTCTAGCTCAATTTTCATTTTTCCTTCAACATCTTTTCTCACTTCCACGAAGTTTTTTAGTTATTAGTACTTTTTCTTTGTACTACAAACAATGTAGAAGAAATTATACGATTTTTCTTCTATAAATTTTAAAATTTTATTTTTTACACTTTCGCTTTGCGACGGAGAATCGAACCGCTGCGACCAATGCAATGTAATGCCAAAAACTATCACTGCAGCCCTATGTAATTCGCTTATTGCTTCATCATATAGACATTACCATATAAGTTACTGTTTATTATTTTTTTTTTTTTTTTTTTTTTTTTTTGATAGCTTTGCGGCGCTCACGATGTCGTTCCCCCCCCATTAAACAAAGTTTATTTAACAGAAAATACATTTAGCTGGGGCACCGTGGAGCGAGTGAGGTTTGCCCTTACAATACGATTGTCATGCCAAGGGTCATGGGTTCGATTCCCTTTGCTTTCGCCCAAAAGTTGTTTTTTCTCTACATAATATTCCATGATAATGGCTCGAAGATTCCGAAAAAAGGGCTCATGGGTAGTTGGTTAAATATATTTCATATACTACCAGCCAACGCTACCAAATTTCAACCAGATCGGATGAATTTTAGCTTTTCCCCTAGAAGGTAAATCTGGGGAATCGGTTTCTTTTGGCGCAGATCGGTCTATGTGGGGGACTATACCAAAACATGGGCCGATTCACACTATAATCGGCACACTTATTGATGGGCCCAAAACATCTCTAGATTTTGGTTGTCAAGCGAATCGGATAAAAATTTGTCCTGTCTCTATGAGGGCTATACCAAAACATGGACCAATTCACGCCACGTTTTGTACACCTATGAAAGGACCTTAGATACTTCAAGATTTTGAATTTGATGAAAGTTGTGGTGTCTAGATGCGCAAAACACCAAATCGGGCGATCGGTTTGTATGGGGCCTATATCAAAACCATGTCCGATATACCATAGACCATCTGCGAACTGCTTACAGACAAAAAAAAAAAATCTATACCCAAATTCGGCACGATTTCGTCATTAGTGAAGGTTGTAGTGTGTTTATTTTTTGAATTGCCCATATGCAAAACAATTTATTGACAATTTATTGAAGGATTTATATGGTAAAAGTTAGGCTTGTTAGAACTAAGTTTCTTATGTGTAGATATACATAAATAAAATAAAAAAGTTCATATTCTACAACTGGCGAAAAAACTCAAGAATTTATGAAAAATTGGATAGATTGAAATATCATAATAAACAGTTAGAAATATTTGAACAGCACCAGTCTTTATTTTTTCTGGGGCGTGAATGCAATATAGCCTATGGAATCTCTTACAAAACTGCACCATGTAAGAACTCTTTATGATCTGTGTCTATAATTATTATCAACCTATATGTTTGCGATATGGACATATTTCCCTTTCATTCGTAAGAATTCAATTTAATCAAATTGCTTGCAATTTCATAAATCAAATTCTCATACATCCGGAACGCCATTCATTGTAGTACCAAAGCACTCGCAATAACGTTTTTAGAATTGTAAAAAAAATACAAATATAACAAACAAACAACTGACAATAAAAACAAACATTAAATAATTGTTACGATTGTTTAACCCTTTTCCGGTACTCAGTTATGACACTCAATATGTATCCACTTGGTGCAAATGTTCTATGAAATAGGCGGAACAATCCCCTTTCTTTTGTGAAACAAAATGAGGACGCATAACATAGTCAATACACAGAACGAAAAGGATGTTTTTAAATATTAGCTATGGTAAAAAAATTTTATTAGTTTTTATTTGTGTATCGATTTGTATAGACCGCTAGATGGAGTTATTAAAGATTAAATTTCATATTAAATATGGTTTTTTTGGCAGTTCTTTGTTTAGCTTGTGTTTGAAGTTGCATCAAAAATGGAAATTAGCAAAACGAAAAATCTCTATATTTTTACGTGGCTGATATGAATTGAAAACCAACATCAGGTTGCTATCATTTCGAAACCGCTCGTCTAACAGTTAATAGATTTATTGCTTACTCCCTCAATTGCTTACACCAAAAAAAAATCGCTTTTTGTAGCACATATAATTTTTCAGGATTGGTTCAAACAAAATATTGATGTTTCCCTTAGACATAGACTCATAGAAACAACTTTTAATGTTTTAATGTTCTTTGTTTGTAGATATTTTTTAAAGGCGCCAATTGGTTACCAGAATTTAAATGTGAATAATATTTTTTTTCTTGATTAGATTTACTTGCCAAAGAGGTCAGCTGAAAGTTTACACCTTCGATTGGCCGCCCATGGTAATGGTGTAGGACGCCATAACGGTTCATAGTCTCACCCCGATCAGTATATTCATCGAACGCAAGTTCTAAAGAAATGCCGAATATTATTCAAGGCAATGTCCTAAAGCATTGATAAGCATTTCGGCCACGACCAATGACATTCTAACAGGACTTAGCACCATTCCGCTTCGGGACGCCTTAAACAAGAAATGGCTCCAAATGTTAGGTTCCTCGATTCATTTGATTTGCACAAAGGCCATCCGAATTTGCGATTTGCAGTCGATCAAATGTTCGTGCTGCTTGTGATGGCTATACGGACGAAAAAGACAGTTTTTCATATGATTGGGTGTAAAAATGATATATTTGGAACTCAAATTTTTTAACACAATATTTTTAAGTGCAAGCATATAATGTTCATAAACTAGCATAACACGTTTGGGACATTTATGTTAATATGTTATACATATTTGTTTGGGACATAACAATGTTTGTAAGTATTAATATGGCTTAGATGCACTGAAAAAAATTTTACGCTGAATATATAAAGATTACGCAACCAAATTTTGTAAATTTGCGTCCCTCCGTTAAAGTCGCATGGCTTTGAACTAAGGCTAATTTTCTTTAAAGTATAGAAACATATTTTTGATATAAAGAAATTGTCCCTAAATTAACTGAAATATTGAAACTTTAGCTTAAGATAAAAGCCTTCAAATATAGGCTAAGACTTGTTTTGAGGATTTGGCGTCTTGTTTTTTTTTTTTGTAATTAAGAAAACATTTTTTACATTGAAGTATCCATTGTAATTTAGATTTTTAAACTGGCCTTTGTTTGTACGTGAGACCTTTATTATAAACCGCGAAAATGAAAATTTATATATAGATCTGTATCCTAATTTTAATTTTATTGGTCTAGATTTAAAGCCAATGGTCGCTAAAAAATTTCTTTATTTTAAAAATAGCGCACTTTTGCTCGGAATCAATAACAAATCCTTAAGAAGGTCAAAATCTTTTGGATCCAAGTAAACTTTTTTTGAGTGTGCAACATATATTTAATTTGGATAATAGCCTTAAACACATATGTGTTTAGAAAGAGAAAACCTTAGAGAGTATGCTGCAAGTAAAATAATGGAAGTAAACAATTGGACGCCTTAAAAATATATCCACACAAAAAAATTTCATTAAAATTTTTTACTACCAGTGTATGCCCTAAGGTGAAACACTGTTGAAAATACAAACACCAATATTGTTTGGAGCAATCCTGAAAATATATATGCTGAAGCAAAATGTGTTTGGCGGTACATGCTTACAGAAGCGCCCCCCCCCCTTTTTTTTATGGTGTATGTTAGGCTATTTGGAGGTCATAATTCGTTGCCCGAAAGTAGCCAAATTCTAACAATCTAGGCTTAATTTCCGATGAATTTGATGTTTACTTCAGAAAATGGTTTTACTCTTGAACAATAAAATTAAAAACAAGTATAAATATACATATTAGGTTCGACCAGCGCGATTCTTAAATACCAACCACCCTGTATCAAACACACTGAAAAAAACAAGTGAACCCACCTGAAAGGACATTTTTTGGTTAGTTTTTTAGAAAATTTATATTACGCTTGAATTAACAAATATAACAATATAAGGTTTTCGGTACACGTTTGAAAACGTGTACCGAAAACGTTTTTCTTTTTGTATTAGAGTTTTGAATTGCTTTCGAAAAGTATTACACTTTTATCACCATTCGTTTGTTTTACAAAACTTTGTATTTTTTTTCAATAAAAAAAGTTATTTTTGAACAACAACACAGTCCATTTCGTTTATATCAAAACACTGTTTTTTTTCTGACTTTAGGTCTTTAATAAGACACATTTAAACCAGTTCATACACGCAAAGCAAAAAAAACGTTTTGGAAACATGTACCGAAAAACGTTTTTCTTTTGTTTTACGAGTTTTTGATGCTTCAAAATTTTAAACTTTTATCACCAAAAAAATTCGTTGTACAAAATTTTTAATTTTTTCTTCAATAAAAAAAGTTATTTTGAAATAAAACAACACAGTCATTTCGTTTATATCAAACACTGTTCTTTTCTGACGTTAGGTTCTTTTAATAAAGACACTTTTTTACAGTTTCAAAATTTAATCATAACTACAATGTAATTGTTTTAATCACTTTTTCGGAATTCTACCGCTAACATATCGGGAATATTATGTAAAAAAAAACAAGACAAACAACAACTATTCGGTCGAGCAGGCGATCGAACCCAACGACCCTTTTGGCATGCAAGTCAAGTTAGAACCACTGCTTCCACGGTGCACAAAACTAAATGGTTTGTTTCTATTAAATAAACTTTGTTTTATTCGTTTCGTCGGGCGCCGCGCAAAGCTATGTATATAATATTTAAACTTATATGGATAATTTAATCTATTGATGACCTATAACAGCGTACATAGCTCAGTGGGCTTAGTGTGTTGGCTTACAAAGAGCATGGTCCGCCCTGTTCGATTCTCCGTCAGGCGAAGGTAAAAAAAAATTATTTTTTAAAAAATTTTATAAATCGTATAAATTTCTTCTACATTGTTGGATATTCCTAGGAAAAAGGATGTTAAGAACATAAAAACCCTGGACGAATGTAGGGAAAATGCAATTAGCAAGAAGAACAATGTTTTTTTTTTTTGAGTTGTCTTTATGAAATTGTTTACTTACATCCCTGGAAAAGAATAAAGCCTTTATCACAAAAGTATATACTTTTCTTCCAAATACACTTCCCGCTACTAGCGAAAAGCAAATGAGAAACGAACTTTGTTTGTGTCTAAAATTTTCGTTTCGGAGGAAAGAATTATTTTTTTGCTTGTAGTAAAAATTTAATATAGTAGAATGTAATGTTGAACATTTTTTCGGAATCTTCCGACCATATCTGGAATATATGTAAAAAAAAAACTTTTGGTCGAAGCAGGGATCGAACCCATGACCCTTGGCATGCAAGTCGGACGTAGCAACCACTGCTCCACGGTGCCCAACTAAATGTATTTTTCTGTTAAATAAACTTTGTTTAATCGACTCGTGGGCGCCGCAAGCTATGCTATATAAAAAATAACTTATATGGTAATTGTCTATTGATGACAATAACGACTATACATAGCTCAGTGGATAGTGTGTTGGCATTACAAATTGCATTGGTCCGCGGTTCGATTCTCCGTCGCAGCGAAAGGTAAAAAATAAATTTTAAAATTTATAAAATCGTATAATTTCTTCTACATTGTTTGTAGTACAGAAAAAGGTACTAATAACTAAAAAACTTCGTGGAAGTGAGAAAGATGTGAGGAAAAATGAAATTAGCTAGAAAATTTTTTTTGAGGTAGTCTTTATGAAATTGGTTTAAATCCTGGAAAAGAATAAACGTTTATCACAAAAAGTATATACTTTTCTTCCAAATACACTTCCTTTCAACGAGAAGCAAATGACAAAACGAAACTTTGTTTGTCTAAAATTTCGTTTGGGGAGGAAAGATTTAAAAAATTATTAAGTCAAGGAACTTTCTTTAAAACATAATAATTCCGCACGATCTAAATAAAATAGAGTTAAATTGGTTTTAGTGCCATATGAAGGATTCACGTTTTTCTTAAAATGTATAAACTCCTTCTTTGTACGCGGCTTACTTGAAAAAATCACAATAGAATTTAAGGGAGATTTGATGACAGAATACTCTCACAATCAAACGCATATATAGCTTAAAAACTCGGAAGCGATACACAGCATTATTCACTTCCTGTATTCCACGAGCTAAAAATCGGATTACAAATTGTCGATGGTCTACACGCTCAATGAGATGCAAATCGCTGAAGATCAGTCTATTTGCTGGCTATTCCAAAACATCATAATTCGGCACCTTATGTGTGAACTAAAATACGCTCTAGCGGTGGCCAATTACAGGCACATAAATCGCGGATAAAAATTGA
The DNA here is from genome assembly GCA_003123925.1 of Haematobia irritans. Taxonomy (NCBI): domain Eukaryota; kingdom Metazoa; phylum Arthropoda; class Insecta; order Diptera; family Muscidae; genus Haematobia; species Haematobia irritans. Next base: position 31,513 of record PGFW01061619.1, on the reverse strand, counting down.
AGTTCTAGACCCCTAGATTGATTAAATCGGGAGATCCGTGAAACAAAACATGAAACGTGCGTCAGCTGTTTAAACCAGTGTTGCTAATAATATAATAGCTAAAAATTCGTCCTTTAGTTAGATTCTTGATGTTACATATTCTAAGCAAAGTTATAATACCCTGATTGATCTCGATTTGCTTTTATTAAACGCTAGATATAATTTTTCACATTTTGTTATTATCATGATAAATAGTGTTTGCTTGCTTTATATTTGCAATCAACACATATCCGTGCTCCCCTATACTGACTTTTTGAAAATTTTACATGCGAAGACATGTTGCTAGAGACAAATAACCAATAACATTTAATTTCACCACAGCAGGTGGGATGATCGATGGACGCAAATGCCAAGAAATCCCCTTATCCCATCCCATCTCCGCATCTCAGCGGGGGGTCAGTAATAATGGTAGAATGTTTCATTTTCATCACCAAGTTCATGGCATGGAGTATTTTAGCTGATTTTATTATTACAGCATAAGAAGGACTTTATTTGAATTATAAATGCTTCCTAGGTCCTTTGCCCTTATTGCCGAAGAGAACAGCGAAATTTATACAAAACTCATGTTTACATAATATTGGCATTCAACAGCGTTCTCCAGAGAATGGTGCGCGTGTAAGCTACATGGAAATGAAATTTTAATAAAATCTAAAGCAATGACAGTGATTTTTTAAATAAATAAATTTTATGGGATTTCCGACAACACGAAGACGATGTCAATAAAATAGAAATTTGTCCAAGGATTTTATGTTGTCTTAGTTGATGGAGTGTCTGTGGTGAGAAGGGGAACAAAAAACACACCGCTGGGTGTGAAATGGCCAAGTGTTCATTGCATAGCGATTTGGGAAAGTCTAAGCGAATAAGCAGTCACATATGGACACAGATATATGAAGACTGAATAGTGACGGAATAGAGTAATCCACGTCAGAGGATTATAAAAAGATTTGCATTTCTAACAAGCAAAATATCAAAACAGTTTTTAGGTGGACATTTAAAAACTACGACGTTTGAGGAAAATACATAGGAATGTCTACATTTACTGAGTAGCAGACACGAAGTGTTTCAAATTGAAACTATCTTATTTTGTTTTTATATTCACTTAATTTTTATACCTTCAACCATAGGAATATTAACTGTATCATTCGAAATATTGGTATCAGAACCCATAAATTAAATATATTTTGGATTGTGGTGAAATTTTGTGTTGATCTAGCGATGTCCGTCCACCCATTCATCTGTTTTAATCATGCTAACTTCCGAACGAAACCATCTATCGACTTAAAACTTGAAGCAAGTAGTTGATTTTAATATCGAACCATGTTTAGATACACTGAGAAAGATTTAGTCTTTACACTTATGATTTGCGTATTGATTCTGAGTCAAAGAAGCGGATAATTAAAGTAAGGTAAGTAAGTAAGTAAGGTCAATTATTCCTTCTATGTAATTTTTTGAATCAGGAAGAAGAAGGATTTTTTATAAAAAATCAAAACCTATTTCTTAGGATCCAAGTATCTAAAATTTTTTTAACAAATATTTTTTCTATAAAAATTTTGTTCAACAATTTTATTTCTATAGAGAAATTTTGTCAAAAATTTATTTCTATAAGAAAATTTTGTCAAATTTTATTTCATTTATAGAAAAATTGTCAAAATTTTATTTCTATAGAAAATTTTGTCAAAATTTTATTTCTATAGAAAATTTTGTCAAAATTTTATTTCTATAGAAAATTTTGTCAAATTTTATTTCTATAGAGAATTGTGTCAAAATTTTTTTCTATCGAAAATTTTGTCAACAATTTATTTCTATAGAAAATTTTGAAAAAATTTTATTTCTATAGAAAATTTTATCAAAATTTTATTTCTATAGAAAATTTTGAGAATTTTGTCAAATTTTTTTTTCTATAAAAAATTTTCTCAAAACTTTATTTCTATAGAAGAGTTTGTCCAAATGTTATTTCTATAGAGAATTTTGTCAAAATTTTATTTCTATAAAAAATTTTGTCAAATTTTATTTCTATAAAAAATTTTGTCACAATTTTATTTCTATAGAAAATTTTGTCACAATTTTATTTCTATAGAAAATTTTGTCAAAATTTTATTTCTATAGACAAGTTTATCAAAATTTTATGTATATAGAAAATTTTGTCAAAATCTTATTTCTATTGAAAATTTTGTCAAAATTTTATTTCTATAGAAAATTTTGTCCAAATTTTATTTCTATAGAAAATTTTGTCAAAATTTTATTTCTATAGAAAATTTTGCCCAAATTGTATTTCTATTGAGAATTTTGTAAAATTTTTTTTCTATAAAAAATTTAGTCAAAACTTCATTTCTATAGAAAAGTTTGTACACATGTTACTTCTATAGAGAATTTTGTCAATACTTTATTTCTATCGAAAATTTGGTCAAAATTTTATTTCTATAGAAAATTTTGTCAACATTTTATTTCAATAGAAAATTTTGTCCAAATTTTTTTTCTATAGGAAATTTTTTCAAAATTTTAATTCTATAGAAAATTTTGTCATTTTATTTCTGCAGAAAATTTTGTCAACATTTTTTGTGTCCAAATTTTATTACTATAGAGAATTTTGTCAAAATTTTAATTCTATAGAAATTTTTGTCATTTTATTTCTACAGAAATATTTGTCAACATTTTATTTCTATAGAAAGCTTTGTCAAAATTTTATTTCTATGGAGAATTTTGTCAAAATTTTATTTCTATAAATTTTTTTTTTCAAAACTTTATATCTTTAAAAAATTTTGTTCAAATTTTATTTCTATAGAGAATAAAATGTTGACATTATTACTATCGAAAATTTTGTCAACAATTTACTTCTATCGAAAATTTTGAAGACATTTTATTTCTATGGAAAATTTTATCACAATTTTATTTCTATAGAAAATTTTTTCAACAATTTTTATTTTGTTGTTCTACTGAAATTTCGTCAAAATTTATTTCTATAAAGAATTTTAATCAAAATTTTAGTTCTTATAAATAATTTTGTCATTTTAATTTCTATAGAGAATTTGTCAAAATTTTATTTCTATAGAAAAGTTGATCAAAATTTTATTTCTATAGAAAATTTTGTCAAAATTTTATGTCTATAGAAATTTTTTTAAAAATTTTATTTCTATAGAAAATTTTCGCAAAAATTTTATTTCTATCGAAAATTTTGTCCAAATGTTTTCTACACAAATCTAAGCTGATTCTAAAATTTGATGTTATGCTAACCTATCTCATCTGTCAGCAAATTGTTTCTGCCTCTACCGTTCCATGTGTCTCTTCTATTTACTGTTTCCTGATTGTCGTCTCACCGATTTCCTGTAATCTGATCACTTCAATTGTTCCTGTCACCAGCTTACATTTTCTTGTTCCTGCTTGTGACTATTCCGTTATTATGCCAACGTACACCAGTTTTTTTCTTCTCAACTTCTTTTTTTTCTGGTTGTAATATTCACATTTTAAAGAAGTTGAATTTATCTATTTTGTTCATAAAACCTTATCCTTATTTATTTTTTTTTTCCGGTCCGTATTTTTTTTAACTTTAACGTAATTATAAACTTATTGTATTATTGAATTTATCTTGAATCTGGCTTACCATAGCTGAATAAATAAATATCTGATATTTTAAAAAAGAATAAATAAAAAATATAGCGCTTTACATTTTGCATTACTTACCAGCTACCCTGTATACTTTCACTGTGAGCGGATCATCAAAATTCCTTAACTTATGCAATTTTTGTCACTGTAAAACTTGCTTAAGAAATAAGGGGGGAATTTCACTTTATAATTTGATTTACGTTAAAGTGTTAACATCTTTGGCAAATAATGTGGCTTATGAAAAGTGTAAAATTTCCAAGTCAGAAAAAAAAACCTGTCGCAAGTCTTACCAAAACAAACACCACCAATGGTTATTACGCCAACAGGGATGATTTTCACAGGACAATAGAAATTCAAGCATTTGAAATGTCCCTTTTTCCATTAAAACGGGTAGCATGGGTATCATGACTATCACTGTTGCATGAACCATGCCTTGTATTACATGCCCAAGGCAATGTCCTTCAGAGGCCACCACCATCCTAGCTACCACCCTTGCCAACACCACCGTTACACTATCCGGGCAATATTATGATTATGAATTATTTATTTAAAATTATCCGCTTTAACTGACATATGGATGATGTGCAATTTTTGAAATCATTTTGGTGTTAATAATAATGACATATGATTTCCATTGTAACAATAAAAAGGTCTCCATGCTATACCGAGGGAATCTTTTCACAAACTGTAGGCATTATCAAAATCATGTTCGGAGTTAAGTGTATTTTTGGAGGCAATTTGTCATCTTTCTTTTTATACGCAGTTGATGTAGTATTTTGTTTTTTTTTTTTTGAGTTATGGATTTCAGTTTTGGTACACTTGTTTCCGGGTATGTTATTCACTTTACGAGGTTTAGGGGAAGTTGTAAGGCAGTTATTCCTCCCGCATTTTATAAAGAAGCATATGACAAACGAAACGAATTGGCAATACCGGTTTATTTGTTACCAGTTGCGTTAAATTTTGTTGTCACCTCATTAGTTAAGGTGCCTTTTTAAGGAAATTGACTGAAACTTTATATTCTTGCTCTACATCTGTCCTGAAGTTATTGTCTAGGTGATGCGTACAGCGTATGATCTCTATCAATGTCATAAAGCGTTGACTGCACTGGAAAAAATGTTAAGTGAAATAAGATTAACATTGTCCTTAAGGAAATTCTTTAACTATATAGAGGAGAAAAGGAGATTAAAAGTAATTTTCATATATAAATAAAAGGAGCCACCGTGGTGCAATGGGTCTTGGGTTCACACAGTTTCAACCGAACACCAAAAAGTTTATCAGCCGTGGATTATGCCCCTATCAGTAATGCAGGTGACATTTCTGATTGTTTCAAATCTTTCAACGCAATGTGAACGCCGTTTGGTATCGGCTTGTCATTGAACTAAACTTAGAATCGGGCAGCACTCAGTGATAAGAGAGAAGTTCACCGCTGTGTTATCACAATGGACTGAATAGTCTAAATTCCTAAGCCTGAAATATCGGCCCATACCTGACCTATATAAATAAGAAATAATTGTTCCAATAATCAAAGTAAAAAAAAAAAAAAAACAAAAAAAAAAAAATTTCTCAATATTTTGAAATTTTAACATCGGCCTACACTGAAAAAAAATATTTACGTGATATTAAAGATTACGCAACCTAAATTTTAGGAAGCGAAATTTACAAAATATTAAGGACAAATTCCTTTAAAATAATGAATTTTAATTAAAATAAAGTTTGTAATCTTTGCTTCAAAAACTTTTTTCATTAAATTTAGGACACAAATTTTGTAAATTTGCGTCCCTTCGTTAAAGTCGCATGTCTTTGAACTAAGGCTAATTTTCTTTAAAGTAAAGAAACATATTTTTGATTTAAAGAAATTGTCTTTAAATTAACTGAAATATTGCAACTTTAGATTTAAGAAAAAATTCCTTTAAATATAGACTAAGACTTATTTTGAGGATTTAGCGCCTTTGGTTTAATGTTTTTTTGGAGTTAAGAAAACATTTTTTACTTTGAAGTATCCGTTATAATTTGGATTTTTAAACTGGCATTTGTTTGTACGTGAGTACCTTTATTAATAAACCGCGAAAATGAAAATTTAATAAATAAGATCTGTATTCTAATTTTAATTTTATTGGTCCTAGATTTAAAGCCAGATGGGTCGCTAAAAAATTTCTTTATTTTAAAGAAGTCGCATCTTTGGCTCGGAATCAATACCAAAATCCTTAAACGAAGGTCAAAATCTTTGGATCCAAGTAAACTTTTTTTGAGTGTAGGGGCACATATAGGATGGCTGAAATGTAATGAAACAAAGTACAGCGCTATATTTTTATACTCACCACCATAGAATGGTAATGGGGTTATAACAAGTTTGTCATTCCGTTTGTAACACACCGAAATATAGATTTACGACTGTACTCGTATAAGGTATATATTCATGATCAGGGAGAAATTCTAAGACAAAATAACCATGCCTGCCTGTCTAATTTAAACACACTACAACCTTCACTAATGACGAAATCGTGCCGAATTTGGGTATAGATTTTTTTTTTTGTCTGTAAGCAGTTCGCAGATGGTCTATGGTATATCGGACATGGTTTTGATATAGGCCCCATACAAACGATCGCCCGATTTGGTGTTTTGCGCATCTAGACACCACAACTTTCATCAAATTCAAAATCTTGAAGTATCTAAGGTCCTTTCATAGGTGTACAAAACGTGGCGTGAATTGCCATGTTTGGTATAGCCCTCATAGAGACAGACAAATTTTTTTATCCATTCGCTTGACAACCAAAATCTAGAGATGTTTTGGGCCCATCAATAAGTGTGCCGATTATAGTGTGAATCGGCCCAATGTTTTGGTATAGTCCCCCAACATAGACCGATCTCCCGATTTAACATCTAGGGGTTCTAGACACTTCAATTTTTATCCGATTTGCCTGTAATTGGCACCCTAGAGGTATTTTACGTTCACACATAAGTGTGCCGAATATGATGTTTTGGAATAGCCAGCAATAGACTGATCTTCCGATTTGATCTCTTGAGCGTGTAGACATCGCAATTTGTATCCGATTTTAGCTCCGTGAATAGCAGAAGTGAATATGGTGTGTATCGTTCCGCGTTTTAGTATATATGGTTGATTGTGAGAGTATCTGTCATCAAATCTCCCTTAAATTCTATGTATTTTTTAGTAAGCCGCTACAAAGAAGAGTTTATACATTTAGAAAAAAGTGAATCCTCTATGGCACTAAAACCAATTTAACTCTATTTTATTTAGATCGTGGAATTATTATGTTTTAAGAAAGTTTCCTTGACTTAATAATTTTTTAATTCTTTCCTCCCAAACGAAATTTTAGACAAACAAAGTTCGTTTTGTCATTTGCTTTCTCGTTGAAAGAAGTGTATTTGGAAGAAAAGTATATACTTTTTGTGATAAAACGTTTTTATTCTTTCCAGGATTTAAACCAATTTCATAAAGAACTACTCTCAAAAAAAAATTTTCTAGCTAATTTTCATTTTTCCTCACATCTTTCTCACTCCACGAAGTTTTTTAGTTATTAGTACTTTTTCTGTACTATACAAACAATGTAGAAGAAATTATACGATTTTATAAATTTTAAAATTTATTTTTTACCTTTCGCCTGGACGGAGAATCGAACCGCGGACCATGCAATTTGTAAGCCAACACACTATCCACTGAGCTATGTAGTCGTTATTGTCATCAATAGACAATTACCCATATAAGTTATATTTATATAGCATAGCTTGCGGCGCCCACGAGTCGATTAAACAAAGTTTATTTAACAGAAAAATACATTTAGTTGGCACCGTGGAGCAGTGGTTGCTACGTCCGACTTGCATGCCAAGGGTCATGGGTTCGATCCCTGCTTCGACCAAAGTTGTTTTTTTACATATATTCCAGATATGGTCGGAAGATTCCGAAAAAAGGTTCAACATTACAATCTACTATATTAAATTTTTACTACAAGCAAAAAAATAATTCTTTCCTCCGAAACGAAATTTTAGACAAACAAAGTTCGTTTCTCATTTGCTTTTCGCTGTAGGGAAGTGTATTTGGAAGAAAAGTATATACTTTTTGTGATAAAGGCTTTATTCTTTTCCTAGGATGTAATAAACAATTTCATAAAGACAAAACTCAAAAAAAAAAAAACATTGTTTCTTCTTGCTAAATTGCATTTTTTCCCTTACATCGTCCGGGTTTTTAGTTCTTAACATGCACCTTTTCCTAGGAATATCCAACAATGTAGAAGAAATTATACGATTTTATAAATTTTAAAAAATATTTTTTTTTACTCGCCTGACGGAGATCGAACACGGGCGGACCACTGCTCTTTGTAAGCCAACACACTAACCACTGAGCTATGTACGCTTGTTATGGTATCAATAGATTAAATTATCCATATAAGTTTAATATTATATAGCATTAGCTTGCGCGCGCCCGACGAAACGAATAAACACAAAGTTTATTTAATTAGAAAACAAAACCATTTAGTTTGTGTGCACCGTGGAGCAGTGGTTCTACTTGACTTGCATGCCAAAAGGGTCGTTGGGTTCGATCGCCTGCTCGACCAATAGTTGTTGTTTGTCTTGTTTTTTTTTACATATATTCCCGATATGTTACGGATAGATTCCGAAAAAGTGATTAAACATTACATTGTAGTTATATTAAATTTTGAAACTGTTAAAAAAGTGTCTTTATTAAAAGACTAAACGTCAGAAAAGAACAGTGTTTGATATAAACGAAATGGACTGTGTTGTTTTTTTTCAAAATAACTTTTTTTATTGAAGAAAAATAAAAATTTTGTAAACAACGAATTTTTTTGGTGATAAAAGTTTAAAATTTTGAAGCATCAAAAACTCGTAAAACAAAAGAAAAACGTTTTTCGGTACATGTTTCCAAAACGTTTTTTTTGCTTTGCGTGTATGAACTGGTTTAAATGTGTCTTATTAAAGACCTAAAGTCAGAAAAAAAACAGTGTTTTGATATAAACGAAATGGACTGTGTTGTTGTTCAAAAATAACTTTTTTTATTGAAAAAAAATACAAAGTTTTGTAAAACAAACGAATGGTGATAAAAGTGTAATACTTTTCGAAAGCAATTCAAAACTCTAATACAAAAAGAAAAACGTTTTCGGTACACGTTTTCAAACGTGTACCGAAAACCTTATATTGTTATATTTGTTAATTCAAGCGTAATATAAATTTTCTAAAAAACTAACCAAAAAATGTCCTTTCAGGTGGGTTCACTTGTTTTTTTCAGTGTGTTTGATACAGGGTGGTTGGTATTTAAGAATCGCGCTGGTCGAACCTAATATGTATATTTATACTTGTTTTTAATTTTATTGTTCAAGAGTAAAACCATTTTCTGAAGTAAACATCAAATTCATCGGAAATTAAGCCTAGATTGTTAGAATTTGGCTACTTTCGGGCAACGAATTATGACCTCCAAATAGCCTAACATACACCATAAAAAAAAGGGGGGGGGGCGCTTCTGTAAGCATGTACCGCCAAACACATTTTGCTTCAGCATATATATTTTCAGGATTGCTCCAAACAATATTGGTGTTTGTATTTTCAACAGTGTTTCACCTTAGGGCATACACTGGTAGTAAAAAATTTTAATGAAATTTTCTTTGTGTGGATATATTTTTAAGGCGTCCAATTGTTTACTTCCATTATTTTACTTGCAGCATACTCTCTAGGTTTCTCTTTCTAAACACATATGTGTTTAAGGCTATTATCCAAATTAAATATATGTTTGCACACTCAAAAAAAAGTTTACTTGGATCCAAAAGATTTTGACCTTCCCTTAAGGAATTTAGTATTGATTCCGAGTCAAAAGAATGGCGGCTATTTTTAAAGATAAAGAAAATTTTTTAGGCGACCTATATGGCTTTAAATCTAGGAACGGCGAATAAAATTAAATTAGGATACAGATCTCATATATCAAATTTCATTCATCTTTTCGCGGTTTATAAAAAGGTCTCACTACAAACAAAGGCCAGTTTAAAAATCTAAATTACAATGGATACTTCAATGTAAGAAAATGATTTTCGTTAATTACAAATAAAAAAAAACTTTAAGATCGCCAAATCCTCAAGACAAGTCTTAGCCTATATTTGAAGAAGCGTTTTGACTTAAGCTTAAAGTTTCAATATTTCAGTTATATTTAGGGACAAATTCTCTTTTATTATCAAAAATATTTTCTATACTTTAAAAAAAATAGCCCTTAGTTCCAAAGCCATGCCGACTTTAAACGGAGGGAACCGAAATTTAGCAAAATTTGGTTGCGTAATCTTTAAATTTCAGCGTAAATATTTTTTTCAGTGCATCTAAGCCATATTATACTTACAAACATTGTATGTCCCAAACATAATATGTTATAACATATTAACATAAATGTCCCAAACGTGTTATGCTAGTTTATGAACATTTAATGCTGCACTTAAAAATATTGTGTTAAAAAAGATTTGAGTATTCCAAATATATATCATTTTTACACCCAATCATATGAAAAACTGTCTTTTTCGTCCGTATAGCCATCACAAGCAGCCACGAACACATTTGATCGACTGCAAATCGCAAAATTTCGGATGGCCTTTGTGCAAATCAAAATGAATCGAAGAACCTAACATTTGGAGCCATTCTTGTTTAAGGCGTCCCGACAGCGATGGAATGCTAAGTCCTGTTAGAATGTATGGTCGGTGGCCGAAATGCTTTATCAATGTTTAGGACATTGCCTTGAATAATATTCGGCATTTCTTTAGAACTGCGTTTCGATGAATCTACGATCGGGGTGAGACTATGAACCGTTGTATGGCGTCCTACACCATTACATGGGCGGCCAATCGAAGGTGTAAACTTTCAGCTGACCTCTTTGGCAAGTAAATCTAATCAAGAAAAAAAATATTTATTCAATTTTTAAATTCTGATAACCAATTGGCGCCTTTAAAAAATATCTACATAACAAAGAACATTAAACATTAAAAGTTGTTTCTATGAGTCTATGTCTAAGGTGAAACATCAATTATTTTGTTTGAACCAATCCTGAAAAATATATATGTGCTACAAAAAGCGATTTTTTTTTTTGGTGTAAAGCAATTGAGGGAGTAAGCAATAAATCTATTAACTGTTAGACGAGCGGTTTCGAAATGATAGCAACCTGATGTTGGTTTTCAATTCATATCAGCCACGTAAAAATATAGAGTATATTTTCGTTTTGCTAATTTCCATTTTTGATGCACTTCAAACACAAGCTAACAAAGAACTGCCAAAAAACCATATTTAATATGAAAATTTAATCTTTATAACTCCATCTAGCGACTCTAAATACAAATCGATACACATAATAAAAATTCTAATAAATTTTTTTACCATAGCTAATATTTAAAAAAACATTCCCTTTTCGTTCTGTGTATTGACTATGTTATGGCGTCTCATTTTGTTTCACAAAAGAAGGGGATTGTTCCGCCTATTTCAATAGAACATTTTGGCACAAGTGGATACATATTGAGTGTCATAACTGAGTACGGAAAAGGGTTAAACAATCGTAACAATTATTTAATGTTTGTTTTTATTGTCAGTTGTTTGTTTGTTATATTTGTATTTTTTTTAATTCTAAACGTTATTGCGAGTGCTATTTGGTACTACAATGAATGGCGTTCCGGATGTATGAGAATTTGATTTATGAAATTGCAAGCAATTTGATTAAATTGAATTCTTTACGAATGAAAGGGAAATATGTCCATATCGCCAAACATATAGGTTTGAATAATATTATAGACACAGATCATAAAGTTCTTACATTGGTGCAGTTTTGTAAGAGATTCCATAGGCTATATGCATTCACGCCCCAGAAAAATAAAGACTGGTGCTGTTCAAATATTTCTAATCTGATTTTTTTTTTTTTTTTAATTTTTTTTTTTTTTTTTTTTTTAGATATTTCAATCTAATCTAATTTCTTCATAATTTTGAGTTTTTTCGCCAGTTGTAAGAATATGAACTTTTTTATTTTATTTATGTATATTCTAGCACATAAGAAACTAGTTCTAACAAGCCCTAACTTTTACCATATAAATTCCTTCATTAAATTGTCAATAAATTGTTTTGCATATGGGCAATTCAAAAAAT
>PGFW01061613.1:8921-23415 GCA_003123925.1 Haematobia irritans | reverse complement strand
TGACAAGAGTCATTTGATGCACAAACTAAAGTTAGATACTGAAACATACCAAAAGAGTTGCTTCGCAATGACACGAAAATTGTCAGTTACCAGTTTTCTACGAATGAGAAGGCCATTCCATATTGGAAGTTTTGTGACAAACAAAAATGGCGGGGTTTTACTTGCACAACAGAGGTCAGCCTGAAAATCTACATCTTCAGAATTGGTCACCAATTTACCATAAAACTGCCAAAAGCGTTGTAACGCTAGCTGGTAGTTACTTTACCATGGGCTCAAAATATTATGAAAAATAATTATCGAGAAAATGTCCTAAAGTTATTAGCATTGAAAACCCTGTTTGTAATTCAATCGCGTCACCGCTTAGATGGCGGCATTGAACAGGAATTCTTCAGCAAGCAAATTACATTTCGATTTCATTTTTACCAATACTTTGGCCCCTAGATCTCATGAGATAAGCCGATGGTTAATTGTGTGCGCGTCGCCGTATCGACCGATGGTCGCTACCCGTTTGTAATCATCGACCGCTGGCCGACAAAATAAATGCTCAAAATATTATTCGGTCAAATTGTTCCTAAAAAAGTCCACTATTGAAACTTCACGGTTTGTCCTCGTCCCTAAAATAATCTACCAAAATTTGAAAATCTACCATATTTAAAAAAAAACTTAATTTATATTAAATTTTTGATTTTTTCAACAAAAATTTGAAAAATTAATTTTTCTTCCAAAAGAATTGTTTTACATTTTTTCATTTTAATATGTGCTATAATCTATTATTATATATGATTCCTAATTGAATTGTAAGTTGCGTTCGAATTTTAAAATGTTTTAATGATTTTTAGCTTGCACCAACAAGGGATGTTAACTACTCTTCTACGGAAATTTAAAAAATTTAAAAATTTTTTAAATTTATTGAGATTATAGAAATTTAAGAATTAAAAATTTTCTTAAAGATATTTGAGTTTATAGAAAAATTTTGCCCAAAATATTACTTCTATCAGAAAAAATTTGTCAAATTTTTATTTCCTATAGAAAATTTTGTTCAAAATTCATTACTATAGAAATTTTGTCAACAAATTTTTTCATTTCTATTTAGAAAATTTTAGCCCAAAAATTTTACTCTTTTTATAGAAAATTTTCTCAACAATTTTAATTTTATAGAAATTATTTGTCAAAATTTTATTCTATAAGAAAATGTTGTCAAAATTTATATTTACTATGGAAAATTATTTTGTACAAAATTTTATTTCATATAGAAAATTATCTTGCTCAAAAATGAATTATATCTCTTAGTTAGAAAACTTATTGTCAAAAATTTTATTTCTAATAGAAAATTATTGTCAAAATTTCTATTTCTATAAGAAAATTCTGCCAAATTTTACTTCATATATAAAAGTTTTCTCAAAAATTTTACTTTCTATAAAAAATTATGTCCAAAATTTATATTCTATTCAGAAAATTTATTGTCAAATTTTATTTCTATAGAAAATTTTGTCAAATTTTATTTTCTTAAATAGAAAAATTTTTGTCAAAAATTTTACTTCTTTATAGCAAAATTTTTTATCAAAATTTTTATTATCTATAGAAATTTTTTTCAAAATTTTATTTTCTATAAGAGAATTAATAATAGTCAAATCTTTATTTCTACAGAAAATTCTGGCCAAATTTTACTTACTATATAAAGTTTATCTCAAAATTTTATTTATATATAAAGCAAATGTCAAAATTTTAATTTCTTATAGAAAATTTTGCCAAAATTTTATTTCTATGAAAATTTTGTCAAAAATTTCATTTCTTAGAAAATTTTCATCAACTTCATTTCATACCATGAAGATTCTGCCAAAATTTTACTTCTATAGATAATTTTCCCAAATTTTGTCAAAATTTTATTTCTATAGAAAATGTTAATCCTGTCAAAAATTTTATTTCTGTAGAAAACTTGTAAAATTCTTTATTTTTCGATAGAACAAAATTTTGTCAGAATTTTCATTATCTATAGAAAATTTGGCAACATATCTCATTTCTATAGAAAAAATTTTTTCTCAAAAATTTATGTCAAATTTTTCTTCCTCTGATTGCGTTAAGTTACACTTGTAGTTTAGCTCAATGTTTGGATTTAAGCTGAAATAAAAAAAAAACAACAACAATGACTACAAAGAACAAAAACCAACATAAACAATAACAAAAACGAATGAGATGAAAATTTTTGTTTCATATAGAAAATGTGCTCAAAATTTTTATTTCTATGGAAAAATGTTGCTCAAATTTTATTTCATATAGAAAATTATTTGTCAAAATTGTATATTTCTAAGAAATTCTCGCCAAAATTTATATTTCTATAGAGAATTTTGTCAAAATGAATTATTTCTATAGGAAAATTCTGCCCAAATTTTAACTTCTAATAGAAAGTTGCTCTCAAAATTTTATTTGTAATAAGAAAATGTCAAACATAATTTACTTATCTATAGAAAATATTGTCAAATCTTTACTTGTGTAGAAATGGTTGTCAAAATTTTTATTTTATAGAAAATGTTATAAACATTTTATTTCTATAGAAATTTTAAATAAACAATTTTTGTTTCTATAGAAAAATAGTTGTCAACTTATTTATTTGCATAATAGAAAATTTTGTCAAAATGTATATTTCTAACAGAAAATTCTGCACAAAATTTACTTATCTTATCGAAAAGTTTCATTTCAAAAATTTGAATTTAAATTTAATATTAATCTATTATAAAATTTTGTCAGCATTTTATTTCTATTAAGAAAAATTTGTCAAAATTTTATTTCTATAGGAGAATTTGTCAAAAATTTTATTTCATACATGAAAATCTTGCCAAATTTACTTCTATAGAAAGTTATTCTTCACAAATTTTATTTGCACTCAGCAACGCGTCAATCAAGAAAACGGAGGTTCCTCAGCTTCATTATCTACACTGCACAATTGCCGACAAAAATCTACTGGATTCTTACCCATTTGGACTTTTGCATTTGGGGGAGAATAAGGAGAATAAGGCCACTAAAAAATTACCCAAAGTGTCATCATCTCAAGAACGATCACATCGCCGGAAATGGAACAGAAAACCACAGAGTCACTTTCGAGCAGGCATTGTGATGGCTTTGTCGCGCCACAATTCACAATTCGCCTGCCAAAGCTAGTCAGTTCATTCAGAATTCAAGGAGGGATTCTAAAATTTGATGTTAATTTCTGCAATTTTTTTGCTTTTGAGCAATAAAATTTTAATAAATGAAAAAAAATGCATTACTTTGTATGCATTATTAAAATCAGGCACCCTGTAATAGTTGCCCACTGTGAAACGTACGCTTTACTTTCTGCATTATAAATCAGCCACCCTGTAAATAGTTGCCACTGTGAAAAACGTATCTCTTCTTAGCAATAAGTGCTTGTCCGCTTCTAATGTTAGCTCAATGACAAGGGACTCTCCTTTTTTTTCTATAGGCATGCTAAGGTTAAGCCGTCTAGGTTAGTTGGCAGCCGATGTATCAGGCCTCCACTTAAGACTATTCAGCTCACATTGTGATTACCTCATTGGTGAACTTCTCTCTAGGCATATAAAAGAGGCATGTGAAAGAAGCTCTGTAATCAACTGTAAGAATTGCCACCAGTATTACTGAAGAGCGGGTATTCCACCAGCTTGAAAAATTTTTTGGTGCTTCGGTCGAACGGCAATTGAACCATGATCCTTTCTGTATGCAAGGCGAAACATGCTAAAACATTGCAAAACTCTCCGAATTCGTATTTTTTTAAGAACAAGAGATTTTTTTGTGCCTACACATATACATATCTTTTTCAGTCTATATATGACCCCATACCTCTTCTTCAACATGGTAACCCTCATTTTTGAAGCCCGTGACACTTTTTAGGGGTAAATGATGTGTATCATTAGTTCTTATCCCATCCTCAAAAGACGACTCTATACCAATAAATTTGATTATATTCACTACTTTTCTTTTGTTATTCCAGACACTGTCTGCTTCATGTTTGTTAGATGGCATGGAATCAACATATTACTGCAATCATGCTTAAAGACTATGAAAAAGCTAACTTGCAAAGGCCATCAATGAGAAATCTCACTCTCACTTATGCTTGATCACGAGGAGAGCGATATGAAGAGCGAGAATGCACTTATATTGATGTGAATGAAGTGCACAGATAAAAAACTCACATACAACACAATACAACTCACCTTATCCACACAGCAGCTTTGTTTATGTGTGTCGTATTAGGTAGATGAAAAGTCATATAAAACGATACGACCGAATTTGTTTAGCTTGGACCGAAAAACATTTCTTAGTGTTCTGTATGTGTGTGTGTATTGTAGCAATTACAGCAAACTATTGAAACGCAAAACAACATCCATCAGTTAAGTGTATACTGAGAACTCGTAGGGCTGTCCTCTCACATCAAATGGAGATGGAGAGTTGAGAGAAAGAGTAAGTGATGCGCTGAGGATGAGGAAAAGACGGCTACAGAATGGATTATATAACACTAGAGAAACAGTTTATGCTTCGAGGGCCAATTTGATGATGTTGTGGATTTAAAGCAGTCAGCCAGAGTTTACACAGAATTTATTGTTCACCTCACATAGGATTCTTCACAATTCTCTTACATTACAAAACAGTCATTCAGCAATTCATTCCTTCTGCTACAAATCACTCATACGTTATCCAAATACTTATAAGAGGCCTTTTTCAATCATTTATCTTTATTGTTGTGTGCATGTATGTAAGGATTTTCAGTTTGAAATGGAATTTTTGTGTTGAAAACGATTATTCCAAATGGTGCCTACATTCATTGGCTCATGTTAAAACAGAGAAAGAACCAAAGCGACCAATTCCAAACTGGGACCATACAGAAAACAAATTGGGGTTTCTTGTTTATTTCGAATTTTGTTAAAGGCATTTAGCATATTACATCATTATGCCCAAGAAGAGATTTCGTTTTTTTTGTTTTTACCTTGGGTATTTCTTCTTCTTCTTTTCTTTGAGTGGGATAATAGTTTTAAAAGATTAATGTTTATTTTTATTTCATTTAAGAAATGGGCCAGTATATTTTTGTTTAACACAAAAGCATGTGGTCACATAAAAACCAGGGAAGTTAGTGGAAGCTTTTTTACAGATCTTGGTTTTGTTTTTGCGTAGCTTTTTTGAACTTTCAATGTATTGAGAAGGAACACTAAAATAAGTTGAATTAGATGACTACACATACCGCTGGCAAATAAAACTAGTTTTTGATTTATGCCACTCCAGAATTCAAATGCCCGGAAAAGCGATATTTCAATTTTGAACGACTTTGTAAATGCTTTAAACATTTTTGTTGTAATTCGTTTTTTTACTCGACTTGTGATGCTTTACCAAAAAACTTTATTCATCGACTTTTAACTTGGTGAAAATCAACCAAAATCTCTTATAACGACATAGTTATAAAGAATATAGATATCACTATAATACATGACAGAGAGCATACTGACCTCAATTTACCCAACATTGAGAATAAAATTTTCCTTATCACAAAGAAATTTAAATACTATGCATATACTTCAATGTATATCGAATTTTCAAATTTTGAAACCAAATTTATTCTTAATGTTAAAGATATTTTCATTGTTTTTGTCATATAACGACTATTAAATCATTCCCCTATTGAAATGAAAATAATTTTCATTTGTAACTTTAGAATGCGGCTGAAAAACTTTATGCCTCGAACAAATTTTCAAGCACAAAGGGCATTCCATAACTATTCTATTATGTTAATCACATGAATTTACAAAATAAGCTTAAGTTCCTAAGAGAGTACAATGCCTTAAAAGTATAAGAGAATTCAAAGCATCTTTTAAAACAGTTTACTGATATTATTTGAATTAATTTTTTGCTAACAATGTTTGTACATTTTGATAGATGATCCGAGAACAATATAGCATTTCTATTGGAAGAAAAATGGTAATTACAAAAAATATTGGTACGAATTACTAAGAACAAGTAAAATTAAGCAAAGAACAAAGTATATACGGCTTTCGATAAGTTCGCCAGTCCGAATCATTAATGTTACCCTCCACCATTGGATTGCGTAGAAACTTCTACGAAAGACTGTCGATCACACAAATCGAAATTAAATTGGGCTTGTGGTATCTTAAAACTTCTTTAACATCGTTTTCTAAATTTGTGAGTTAGTCCATTACGTGGTATATATTAGACAAAAAAGGTATGTATAGGTAAAGTCTAACAAATAATTATTGAATTGAATATGTACTTTTGCCGATACGTAGAGAGCCAGAATTGAAATATGAGGGTCGTTTATATGTGGGCTTTATATACAATTATGAACTTGATATGGACCAATTTTTGTGTGATTGCGCTCGATTTATTTTGAGGGCTATAATATAACTATAGACAAATATGGACCTAGTTAGGCATAGCGTGACGTTTGACGGGCCATATACTAGCACAATGTACCAAATATTCGGCTGAAATTTAGCTCCACCAAGATGGCTTCAAAACCAATATCTCGGGATCGGTTATATGCGGCATATAATTATGGTTATGGACTGACATGGACCACTTCTGGCATAGTGTTAAATATCGTATACTACCACCACGTAACCAAATTTTGCAAGCAGATCAGGATGAGAATTTATTGCTGCACAATTTACCTCCGAAAGCACCAGGAGGTCAAAATCTGGGGGATCTGTATTATATATGGGGGCAATAATTATATCAATTCATTGCGACCGATTTCGAACCAATTTTTGCATTGCGTGTTTGACACACGTACTAAATTTCAACTGATATCAGATGTTTTGGTTCTTCAAGATCGCTCCGCAAGCTTTAAATCGAGCCGGAGACGGTTTTATATGGGGGCATAATATTATAAATTACTTGAACCGATGTGGATCCAAATTTCTTCATGGTTAGTTTAGAGATCCTATAACCAACACCATGTACCAAAATTTCAGCCGAGAATCGGCATTGAAATTGTGCTTCTCTTAGAGGCCTCCGAAAGGCCCAAATCGGGGGAATCAGGTTTCTATTAGGGGTATATATAATTATGCGACCGATATGCGGACCAATTTGCATCGTCGTTAGAGACCATAATAACTAACACCATGCTACAAAATTCCAGCCGGGATCGGGATGAAACGTGCTTCATCTTAGACGGCTCCGAACGGCCAAATCGGGGATTCGCCGTTTAAATATAGGGCATATATTACCTAATTATGGACCGACTATGCGAAACAATTTGTTGCATGGTCAGTTTAGAGACCATATACTAACACCATGATAACAAAAATTTCAGCCGGATCGGATGAAAGTGCTTCTCTAAGAGGATCGCCAAGCCAAATTGGGCGTCCGTTTATTATAAGGGGCTCATTACGTAAAAAGTGGGACCGAATTACCCAGCAAACTGGGTAAGGCAACTACGTTTGAATTCTTTCCAGTACATACCGCGTAATCAAAAAAGTTATTACTTGCAGTATTACCTGGGGTTTAAAAAATAATAACTTACCTGTGTAGGCCAAAAACGTGATTCTTCTATTAATACGGTAAATCAAATCATATCTTGAGGTCAGGCGGCTCATACAGTGGCGCACCGTTAATAGTAGTGATAAGTAATGACCAAATTACATTTCAGAAAAAAAAATTTGTCAATAAAAAAAATATACCTTCGTTTTCTAAAGTCTGTATTGTACATAATTTATATTTACAAAAATAACATCATTGATATAGATCCATGTCGTGGGAGCGGCAATAGTGTGTTGATTTACAAAACAACAGGCTGGTGAGTTTCGCCACATTATAATTGGGGTATCTTTATGGTTAAAGAATATTTTTGAAGAGCATGGCTATGCTTAGCGAAGAAGTACTTATTTTCGACATGCTGGATATGCTTGCCCACGGAAGTAACTTTCTCCAATTAGTTCATGACCCGCTGTAAAAGTATTACTACTGATATTATGTATTGAGAAGTTGTTACCAATTTGGCGGCAGGCATACTTGTACTCATACCTGGTAAATAGGAGTTTTTTGCTTCGGGGTATGGCCCATTTGCCATTACCATCGAACCTAAATCAAATAACAACTACTTTGCCCTGCCAAGTTTCAAGTCGATTAGCTTGTTTCGTTCGGAAGTTAGCGACTAGATTTCAACCAGACGGTACGCGACGGACGCGAACATGCTACAAACGACTCAGAATTCTCACTACGACCAGAATATAATATTACTTTACGGCGTCTTTAGAGCATATTTTCGATGTGCTTACAACTGAATGTTCAAAGCATTAATAATAACCCCTCATCCTATGCAGTGAGACGGTATAAAACGAACGAAAGCTTGGACGGATAGTATCTTAATTAGATAGTGAAAGATTTAACAGATTTCTTTCATTATTTTATACCTGCACCACATGTGGAACAGCGGTATTATAGTTTAAGTGCATAATGTTTGTACACCCAGAAGGAGACGCAGGAATAGACACATGGTGTCATTTGGCAATATATGCTCAGGGTGGGTCCCTGAGTCATATACGGACGGACAGGACGGACAGGACGGACAGTCACGTCCTCGTCCGTCTGTCTTGTAGACAACAATTTTTGTGATCAAAGTCTAGCTCGCAATTTAAGTCCAAATCGCCTTCAAATTTGGCACATGTTCCTAATTGGATCAGCAATAGAACCTATTGATTTGCGGAAGGAAATCGGTTCAGATTTTAGATATAGCCTCCCATATATTATCATTCCGCCCGAATAATGCCACTAATAATGGACCAGCAAGCCAGGAGTTTTATACCGATTTTGCCTTGAAATTTTTGCTACAAACATAGCAATTAGTACGTATAGTCAAGTGTGCAAAAATTTGATTTGAAATCAGGTTTCAGATTTAGAATAGCTCCCACATATATCTTTCGCTCGATATGTACTTTAAATATGATCCTAAAAGCCAGGGAGTCTTATGAGACCCCAATTTTTTGGATTTGCAAATTTTGCATAGGATTAGATTTAGCATTTGTAGGCTTCATGCGTCGGCAAATTTGCGTTGAAATCGGATTCAGATAATTAGATATAGCTCCCATATATATCTTTCGCCCGATATGCAACTATATATTGGACCCAGAAAGCCAGAGTTATATCCCGAAATTAGCCTTTGAAATTTTGCACAAGCGAGTTACAATTAGGTAGTATTAAGTCATGTGTGCAAATTTGATTGAAATCGGTTCCAGAAATTAGATATAGACTATCACATATATATATATATTTCGCCCGATATGGACTATATATGGCCCAGAAGCCAGAGTTTTGGGCCCAATTTGCGTTTGAAATTTTGCACTAGAAGGTACAATTAGATAATACTAGTCATGTGCTGCCAAATTGATTGAAATCCGTTCTGGTTTACGAATAATAGCTCCCAATTATATATGTTTTTCTTGATTTCGACAAAAATGGTCAAAATACCCAACAATAATTTACCTTGATTAAATCGGTCACTGCTTAGTCCGAAAATGTATGTAAAAATTGGTACTCTTATTTTTCCCATAAACTTCTAATACATATATAATCGAGGAACGTATCATAAAATAAACTTTTGCGAAGGTTTCCTTAAAATTGCTTCAGATTTAAATGTTTCCCATTTATTGTTTTACTAAAATTCATGTTCCCACCCTAGATGACATTAGCCAGATTAAATTTTGAAGCTCTATAGATACTTTGCTAGGAAGTCTATCAAAATTAATGTCCAGATCGAGTGATTTAATATAAATGTATGTATTTTTGCGGACAAAAACCTTTATTAATAATAGCCCCCAACACATTTTCCGGATGTTGATATGTATCCTAAAATTAGATCTACAAAGTGAAGTGCAGCGGTATAAAATAGTCAGCCCGCCGACTTTAGACTATTTCCTATACTTGTTTTACTAACTTGTGTTCCACAGACCCCATGACATTAGCCGACTTAAATTTAAAAGTCTATAAAATTTTTGTTTAGAACTCTAACAAATTTTTGTGCAGATCGGGAATCAGATTTTAAATATTATGTATATGCGGAACATAAACCTTTATATAATAGCACCAAAACAAACGAAACGGATAATTTATATGATATCCGGAAATGTTGGAACCTTTTTTTGATACGCATATTTTGAGATCTTACGATGGGACCTTTCTATTTAACCATATTTATAAATTAGTTAAGTCTCTTTTGTATTTCTAGCATAATAAATACACATAGACAAACAATTCCTTTAAAACACATTAATTTAATTTAATCATAACGACTTCAGCGAAATGCTAAAATCATATATTTATAATTCAGGATTATTGCGAATTGCTGACAATGCACGCAGAAACACACACAACAGCCACATACGACTCGATATAATAATTGGATGTTACGCGCATAAAACGGACAGGTTTTTTGGATAAAATATGACATAAAGCTAAGAAACAATTATTATTTAATTAGTTATTAGGTATATATAATTAATTTATAATAATATAATAATATGAAATTTAAAAACCTTTATTAGATCACAATAGGAAACTTATTATTAAGAAAATGTGTGCAAATATCGCAATGCATAGAACAAATAGAAAAAATGGAAAAAAAATGTTTAGAGACTTAACTGTTAAATGGTACTAGGCCTTAAATCGTTTTATGAGTGAAATAAATGATTGAAATAAAAAAGACAATAATGAGTTCTTACATTTGTATTTCTTCACTTAAGTTAATTGCTATAAAATGATATTCTATATCATCTCTGACAATAATGCTCAAGAAATATTGCTGTTTGAAGGAACACTATCATGTTATTGATCCGGTTTGTTAAATTGGAACATGCACATTATTATTCAATAGATTCTTTAAATCTATATTATAATTAATGGGGGGGGAGGTTTATGGAAAGCATAAGAACAATAAGACATATTTAAATATCTTATAGTATGAACAGCACTAGCTAGACTTAATTTATTGAAACAAAATTAATTCAACCTGAAATAGCAATATGAAATATCCATATTTAAGAAATATTATATATTACATACAAAATTCTTAATTATATAAAGTTAAAAATAATTGAAAACAATTTTTAATAGTAAAATATGAATATTTATTTTTTAAAATATTCTAGGGTGAAATTATTTTTAGACCTCTTTACGTGGGCCCCCTAGTCGAAAGAAGTAGTAACAATTGCCGCAGAAAAAGCGTCAATACGTTTAAACTTGTGATAAATGAACTATATTTTTATAATGCAAAAAATATCTTTGCTAGTAGTTAAAATTTATTTTATTTTTTCCCATACAAAGAAATGTTTTTGAAAAAAATATTTTAATTTTGAATCTTGACCGGAGATTAACAAAGATTCATTGACCGTATGAACTGCAGAACATTGGGGGATGAGCCCTCCAGAACACAAACGAATAGATTTCTACATTGTGGCGCAGGAGATAATAATATGTTGCACACATTAAATTCTGCAAGCAATCATTTAGGCAAATTCGCAAAAAGTGTATTTATTATTTATCGGTTAATAGAATATGTATTAGAAAGTATTGGGAAATTTTTTTAAGACAATTCTCTTACAAGTATTCGAGTTAGCAACGAAGATGGCACTAGGACAGTGTTGCCAGTATTTGGGGATTTTTCGCCAAATTGGAGATTTTTCCGTGAATGGACGAAATTATTGCAGTGGGACTTTGAGAGATTATGGTGGGGGATTTCTCCATAAAATTATGACAGGAAATTTTTGCGCTCAAAATTTTATTTCTATAGAAAATTTTGCGCACTAAAATTTATATTTCTTATAAAAAATTTCGTCAACATTTTATATTTCTAATATGGAAATTTATCGCAAAATATTTTATATAGATTTTTTTTTAAACAAAATTAAATTTTTTCTATATAGAAATTTCTTAAATTTATTATCTATATTTCATAATAAATAACAAGGAACTCCGAACTCGCATTTTCATGCGTTACGAAATCTTAATCACAGCATAGACCTTTTGCTTTAATTAATAGCTTTGCAAAAATTGTCAAAAATGTAATTGGATTTTTGTGAGGAACATTTAAATTTAAATTGGGGAATTTTTTGGGACGAAACATCATAATTCTTTGGACAGAGAAAAAGAGCCAGAAAAAAATTGGCAATACTGTTAGCAGTGGTAGATTTTAACAAGGAAAATGTTTGGCATATTTAGACCGTTACAATTGCACTAATTTCTAACTTCTACCATGTGCAACAATTCACGTAAATCGACATTACAATTTTGAGACCTCTGACTTGCTCATATGAGTGTAAATGCCGACGAAACATATATGTTCGAGACTTGTTATTATTTGTTTTAAACATTTCGTCGAAGAAATTAACTTCTAAAACTTATTGTTATCCAATGCTTTATTATTTTAGGAATGTCACCTACCTTAAATATAAATTATTTTTTATACCCTTTGCGCACACACTGTGGAACAGGGTATTATAAGTATAGTGCAAAAGAGAGGATAGAGGTCAGGACACATGACGTGTTCTTTTTGGCAATAAATGCTCAGGATTGCCGTCCCTAGCCATGTTTCCGTGTGTCCGTCCTTTCCGTTACGTTTTTTTTCTAGTCTGATGAACACATATTATTATAGTGATCAAACAAAGTCTTAGACCGCATTTTAGTCAATCGACTTCATATTTGGCACACGTTTCTTTGCGGTCACAGAATAGGAACCCTATTTGATTTTGAAAGAAATCGGTTCAGCAATCATAGGCTCCAATAATATACCTTTTGCCCGAATATGCCACTTAAATGGGCCCAGAAGCCAGAGTTTTACCCTAAATTTATACTTGGGAAAATTTTGCCCACAAACATTACACTTGTCGTGTATAGATCACCCAGCAAAAAAAGCAGTTGCCAGAAAAGTAATGAAAATAGTTCGGTTTGCGATCCGGAAGTGACGTAACAAAAATTGACGGCAAAGAAGCCGATGAATTTAACATGACTAAGTCATAGGACGGAAGCTCCTCCATAATTCAACAGACCGTTGCACTGAAAATTTACAATCACTTTCTTTAGGTGCTGATCCGAATTCAAATCGTTATCTGGATGTAAATTAAAAAATTCACGTTGATATTATTGTCCAAAATAAATTTATTTTTTGTAAATTTTTATAATTTTTCATGGACAATATATTTTCAAAAAAAATCAAAATTTTTTTCAGGATGCGAATTTTAGCATTTTTATTTCGACAAATTTTAAATGATTTAGTACACAATTTTTATGAATTTCTATACTCCCCTGTCTTTAACCTATTTGAAACAAAAAAAGGTTAAAATTACGGCACAATTAAAAAGTGATGAAAAAAAAACCAAGGTTATAAAAAAATTTGAATTTAAAAGAACTTCCCTGGGTAGTATATAATCAAAGAACATAACATTCGGAGACTGGAGTGCATCTTCTTCGGAAGCGCTATTAAGTTGGTGCCCTGGATAGAACTTACCAAATTTTGTGCTGGGCAAGTGTACGAAAATTTGATTGAAATGGTTTCAGATTTAAAGATACAGCTCCCATATATTAATATTCGCCCGAATATTGCACTATATAATGGCCCTAGAATCCAGACTTTTTACCCAATTTGGTTGGAAATTTTTTCACATAGGAGAATAGATTAGTACCTGTTGTCAAGTATGACCAAATATTTTATTTGAAATACGGATTCAGATATTAAATCATAGCTCCCAATTATATCTTTCGTACGATTTTTGACAGCCCTAGAACCACACGAGACCAACAGTATATTCATTTCGATTTACTTCAAAACTGTTTGCACAGGGAGTAGAATTTTTAGCGGCTTCTTTGCAGTGCATGCTGATGCATTTTGAGTTGAAATCGGTATCAGACTTTAGGTTATATATCTTTCTCCCGATTTTCACCGATAATATGACCACAAAGGTCAAATTTGTAATTCGATCTTACGTCTGAATTATTTTGCACAGGAGAAATAGAATTTGACATATCGTAGCTATGCATGCCAAATTTGGTTGAAATCGCCCTCAGATTTATATATAGCTTTCCATTATATACGTTTTTTGCGATTGGGCAAAAATGGCTAAAATACCCAACATTATTCACTTAATAAAATCACCAAGATACGAAAACTTGCTAAAAATTACTTCAATTTCCTCTAAATTCTAATGCAATCTATCTGTCACGTTTTGGAACTTCAATGGTTTTAGAACAATCTCTAGCATCTGTTTACCTGATATGTTCAACCCACGAGAAAATTTTCTACCACTTCGATCACTTTTCGGATAATTTGTGGTATTGTTACCGTTTTGTTTGTCTTCTTTTTGGACGAGATGCAATGAGCGATGATACGAGAAATAAAAGATTTTTTCACATTGGAATGCTGAAGGGCTCTAATGTTAGCCACTTATGATTTTCCAGTCGAACATAAAGCACTCACGCTATCACGCTTAAATTCCATCACGAATAACTT
>PGFW01061607.1:1100-12631 GCA_003123925.1 Haematobia irritans | reverse complement strand
AATTTATATGCAAAGTTTAAATGGCCATGTAATTAATACATTCCTTAAGTGAAAAAATAATTGTACCTTCATCTAACGAGAACAAGAATAATTAATGATATCACAAATGCCTATTGTAAAAAAAAATTATACAATTGGCATATTGAAAATATTGTAGGTAAAATAAGGATTATGTGAGACGTGATAAGAATCATAAGTGAATATAATACCGATTCAGACTGAAGAAGATACACCTTAAAGGGGTCAACAAATGCCTTCACAAACCTTTTCGGAAAATGTTAAATATTGGTGTGATAGATCTTTTCAATATCTTAATAAAATTAGCAACTAGTGAATTATGGAACCGTTTTGATGTACTGTGTAACGATCCAACTTGACGGCCCTACTAACCCTGAGAATTGCTACCTCCTTGCAACCGGACCGTGCTTAGGCCTTGGGGCGGTTCTCTTCATCGGGTTAGGTTAGGTTAGGTTGTAGTGATCTTACTCGTACTTCTTCTTTGATTGTATTGTCGGAAATAGATTTTGTCTATGTGTTTATTTTTTGCTATCTAATACAAATATTTTAAAATTTGGAATTTAGTTTCTTTGGCATTCCAACTGAATGTCTTGCCCTGATGACCCAAAGTTCCTTTGTTCACTTAACTAACTACCCAACATAACTGCGAGCATTTTTAATTAAAACAAAACTAATTTTCGAGCAAAACCTATAGATATAATTCAATTACCGTCTATGTAGTATCGGTACTTTTGCTATAAAACAGATAATGAAAAAGAAGAATGATATTTTCATAAAACAATGCATAACGCAGAGTGAATTAAGCTCCATATTCTGACAATTTGTTTGGAACTGATTTAATTGGTTTATCGGAAAACAAAAGACTAACACCTCTTTTTTAAGTTCATTAATAGGATGAATATGGAATATGAAAATTTGTTTATTACAAAAATGAGGTAGTTAATTTTTAAAATTGTTACTGCTATATAAAATACTAATTAGCTAAGGTGCTTAAAATTCGCAAGAAGAAAAATATTTAAAATAAAATTGTTCAGAATAGGAATTGCTTAGGAATTGCTTAGTACACAAAGCGTGCTTAGTACTAAAGATTTTCTCTGTGCTTAAATTATTTCGGTATTAATTTCGCGCCAAAGAGAGTGAGAAATTTCACTGAGGTATACAATATTATCATCACGTATATAAATTTCTGGACGTGATGAAATTTTGAATTGATCTAGCTTTGTCCATCTGTTTAAATCACGCTCACTATAGATTTTGTAGAAGTTTTTATATTGTAAAATGTAGATCTACAAAATGGTACATTGTGTTTCTACCCATAGTGTTAGTGAATTTAAATTTTAAGTCTAGAGATTTTCTTAATGTGTAAAAAATGTTTCCAAATTGGTTCCGGTTTAAATATATGTATATGGGAATATACGCTTTTATATAGCTTCCAGCGAAATTGAAGGATTTGAGATGGTATCAAACATTTTGGTCTACACAGTAATGAAGGGTATAATATAGTCGGCTCTGCCCTTACAGAGAGAGATTACCCCGAATGAAAGTGGAATATATTTATTTTTGATACCAAAATAGTATTTGAGCAAACCGTCACTTGTCGACTAAAAAAGGTACTTGCCCAACATATTGCTCACGACAAAAAGGTTGTTGTCAATATTTCACACTTAATGTTCCATGGGTGATAACGACACGGTATTGCCTATGGAATGTAAGAACCCGAAAATAAGTAATTCCACTTGATTTAAGCGTAACGAAGGCCACAAAAAACAGGACATTCATTAAATATATGTTTTTCCTTTTCTTTCTTTCGAGGATCTTTTTGTAAGGCATATATCCGGGGCCTATGTAAAGAAAACAAAAAGAAGGTAGACCAAAAACCAAAGAGGAAAACATTAAGGGAATTGGATTTTCTGTAATCAAATGAGCAATTTAATCAAGCGAATAGGAAGTAATAAAATACTGCGTTTATTCCACAACAACATGGAGAATTGAATTTCCTGGGTAAATTGTTCATGGAAAAAAAAAAACAAACAAAGAAGAAAACATATTGAATACCTTTTGTTGTAAATGAGAACATTTTATGCGAAAATTAGAATATCAACCTTCGGTGATAATATATACCTCTACTCTCTCTCTACTTTGGTACAGGATATAAAAACTGTATGCATTTGTGTGTGTGTGTGACACACACTGAACAAAATATTATCTTGAGCACAAAGATTTCATGTCCTTAAAATACGAATGAGAGATATGTTTGGCATATAAGAACGCATTTTTTCGAACACTTTAGGATTTTCTCTTTTGAACCAAAAGATACATTTTGCAAATGAAAGCGGTTTTCTATCATTTTAGAAGATCCACTTTAAAATGGGTAATCTTAAAAAATATGAAAATTAATAAGAAAGATCGTGAAACACAACTGTAGTAACAAACTTCCTTTTCCTAACAAATTTTATAAATATTTTTTTTAATCAATTTTCAAACAATATTTTATTTTTATTAATTCTTTCCTTAATTGAATCAGAATCAATATGCAAACCATCTTCGTTCGTATTTTTGCCAATCAATTGACGCATCCCTTGGTTTACCTAATCTTTAATCTAGACTATTTCAACAATTTGTTTCTATTTCCAATGTCCAATAAAACTTTTCAAACAAGCTTTAATTTGATGATCGATACATTCAAGTTTTGCGTAACACCATCCCCAAAAAGTTTTTTTTGTTGGGCATGCATAAGAAAAACTTTTATATTGAAATTCACACATGTCTAAAAGTTCAAGCAAGCTTGTGTTTGCATTCTTCGATTTGAGTATGTGAATTATAAATTCAACTTACACAGCATTACGAAAACCAATGATTCGGTGGATAAAAGATTAAATCTGATAAAAACAAAAAAAAAATATTTGTGTTTGCCTTTCAAAACATTCTTCAAAAATATTGAATAGCCTTTTATTGGAAGCTACATCTACATTTAAATACAAAATTCAATTTGGTGTTTGTTTGGAAAATTTTTGAAAAGAAAAAAGAAAGACAGGTAAAACACAGGCGGTCGTAAGTCACAGCAGACACAAGTACTGATTGCACAATGCGTTCCAAATCCCCTTTTTTTGGAAAATAATCTGAAAATGTGTGATTGGATAAAAGATTAGCAATACATATATTTTAGTGTTATTTCTACAGAGAATATTGTTCAAAAATTTTATTTCTATAGAAAATTTTGTCAAAATTTTTATTCTATATGAAAATTTTTGAAATTTTATTTCTATATAAAATTTTTGTGAAAATTTTATTCCTATTAGAAAATTTCTCTCAAAATTTTAATTTCTACAGAAATTTTTGCCACAATTTTATGTTCTATAGAGTCAAGCTTTCTGCAAAAATTTTACTTTCTACAGAAAATTTTGTCAAATAATTTTAGATTTCTATAGAAAAATTTTGTAAAAATTTTTATTTCTATAATAATAATTTGTGAAAATTTTATTCTATAGGAACATTTTGTGAAAATTTTTATTTATATAGAAAAATTTGTCAAAAATTATTTCTTTGGAAAAATTTGTTAAAACAATTGTAATTCAAAAACAAATTCTTCAAATTTTTATTCTATAGAAAATTTTTCTTAAAATTTTCTACTTTGTCAAAATTTATTTTCTATAAAAAACTTGGCAAATTTTATTCTATAGAAAATTTTTCTCAAATTTTATTTCTATGAAAAATTTTTATACATTTTATTTCCATAGAAAAATTTTTTGTAAAAAATTTATTTTGTATTTTTTAAAAAAAATTTTGTAAAATTTTATTTCTATTATAAGAAAAAATTTGTAAAAAATTTTATTTCTATAGAAAAAATTTATCAAATTTTATTTCTAATTTTAAATTTAGTAAAAATGTTGTTCTATATAAAATTTTGTTGAAAATTTTATTTATAATATGAAAAATTTTGTGAAAATTTTATTTCGTAGAAAATTTTGTCAATTTTTTTATTTCTTTTGTATTAATTTGTAAAAATTTTTTTCCAAAAAAATTCCCAAATTTTTATTTCTATGAAAATTTCTTAAAAATATTCTGCCTTGTCAAAATTGTATTTCTTAAAAAAACTTTGCAAAATTTTATTTTCTATAGATAAATCGTTGTCAAATTTGTATTTCCAAAGAAAAAATTTTGAAAAATTTATCTATTATAGAAAAATTTGTAAAAATTTTATTTCTAATAGAAACATTTGTCAATATTATTTTTTATAGAAAAATTTTGTAAAAATGTTTATTTCTATATAAAATTTTTTTTGAAATTTTATTTCTATAAAAAAATTTTGGAAAATTATTATTTCTATAGAAAATTTTGTCAAAAATGTATTTCTTTGGAAAAATTTGTAAAAATTTTATTTAAAAAAAAATTGTAAAATTTTTATTTCTATAGAAAATTTTCCTAAAATTTCTACTTTGTCAAAATTTTATTTCTAATTTAGAAAACTTTGTAAATTTTATTTCTATAGAAAAATTTTGTTCAAATTGTATTTCTCTAAGAAAATTTGTGAAAATTTTATTTCTGTAGAAAATTTCGTCGATTTTTTTTTTAATTTGTCAACATTTTATTAAAAAAAATCTCAAAAATTTTATTTCTATAGAAATTTCGTGAAAAATTTCATTTCTACTAGAAATTTATATCACAATTTTATTTCTGTAGAAATTTTGTAAAAAATTTATTTTCTAATAAGAAAAATTTTGTAAAATTTTATTTCTGGTAGAAAAAAATTTGTCAACATTTTTATTTCTATACGAAAAATTTCGTAAAAAATGTAATTTCTATATAAAATTTTATTATACCCTCAAAACGCATAGGTATGAGGGTATATTAACTTGTCCTTTTTCGCTTTGGTGTTAGTATAATGGTTCTTAACAAAACATGCAAAAATCGTCCATTAATTAATATATAAGCCTCCCCAATATTAAACCGATCCCCCGATTTGGCTGGCGGAGCCCTCTAAGAGAAAGCAAATTCATTCGTATCCGGCTGAAATTTGGTCGTTGGTGTCAGCAAATATGATCTTTAAACCAACCAATGCATAATTTTCGCAAATAGGTCGCACATCGGTCGATAATTATGTTATAGCCCCCATATAAAACGCTCACCATTATTTGACCTTTCGGAGCCTCATGGAATGAGAAAAAATTCATCCGACTTCGGTTGAAATTTGGTACGTGGTGTTATTATATGGTTTCTAGGCAACCATCGCAGGAATTGGACTCCATATCGCCGTCCCATAATTATATGTTAGCCCCCATATAAAACCGATCCCCAGATTTGACCTACGGTGCCTTTTGAGAAGCAAATTCATCCGATTCTGGTTAAATTTTGGTACGTGGGTGGTAGAATATTGATATTTTAACAACCATTGCCAAAAGTGCGTCCATAGCAGTCGATAATCATATTTAGCCCCCATTAATAAACGGATCCGAGAATTGGTTTTGGAGCTGTTGGAGGAGCATTATTTCATGTGATTCAGTTTGAAAATTTGGTACATTGTGCTAAGTATCGGTCTATAGCTTATATATAGCCCTCAGATAAATCGTATTTCCCAATCTACACAAAAAAAATTGGTCCATATCAAGTTCATAAATTGTATTATAAGCCCGCCATATTTCAATTCTGGCTCTCTTGTTACCATGCAAAAGTCCATATCGATTCGTAATTATTTATTTCTAGACTTACCTATACATACCTTTTTTGTCCAATATATATACGTAATGTGACATAACTCACAATTTAGAAAACGATTTAAGAAGTCTTTAAAATACGCACAATCCAGTAATTCGATTGTGGATTGACAGACTTTCGTAGAATTTTTCTACGCAATTCCATGGTGAGGGTTTATTAAATTCGGTCTGTGCCGAAAACTTACGGCCGTATATACTTGTTATTCTATAGAAAATTTTGTCAAAATTATTTCTTTTGGAAAATTTGTAAAAATTTATTTATAAAAAAAATTTCAAATTTTTTTATTTCTATAGAAATTTTCTTAAAATTTCTCTACATTTTGTCAAAATTTTATTTCTACTAGAAAATTTGTTTCCAAAAAATTTTATTTCTATAGAAAATTTTGGCAAAATTATTATATTTCATCACACAAAAAAATTTTTTCTGATTCAATCCAGCGAAATTAATTGATCCAATTAATTTTTTAAATTGAAAATGTTCTTCATCACGAAAATGATAGTATCAATCACAGTTTTTAATAGGGCATAGAAAATTCTTGATTAAATATTAATTTGATGTCATTAGCAATTTTCATTAATTTTTAATTGATTCAAATTAAAATTTAATTGATTTTGAAATGCAAACCCCAATTAATTATTTTTATTTATAAAAGGTAACTATTTTTCAATTACTTTCTGGAATTTGGCTTAGAGTTTTATTTGGATTTAAGAAATGTTTCATCAAACTTTTTTAACTGACTTAGTCTTCCGAATGTTGATTAAAAAGCTTAATTGTATCAATTAATTTTTTAATTAAAAATTTTAAAAATTTTCATCATTGACTTAATTAACTTTATGTTAGGTATCTTGATTAAAAAAGTTAATTGGTATCAAAATAATTTATTAAATTGAAAAAATTTTCAACTTCATTAACTTTTTAATTGGAAATATTTTGGTGATATTTTTTTCTGTGTATAGAGAATATTGTAAAAATTTTATTTCTATAGAAAATTGTGTAATTATTTTTTTTCTATAAAAAAATTTGTCAAATTATATTTCTGAAGAAAATTTTGTCAAAAATTTATTTCTATAGAAAATATTGTCAAAATTTTATTTCTACAGAAAACTTGGTCAAAATTTTATTTCTGCAGAAAAATTTTGTCAAAATTTTGTTTCTATAGAAAATTTTGTCTAAATTTTATTTCTTTAGAAAATTTTGTCAAAATTTTATTTTTATAGAAAATTTTGTCAAAATTTTATTTATATGGAAATTTTTTGTCCAAAATTGTAATTTATAGAAAACTTTGAATATTGTAAAAATTTTATTTCTATAGAAAATTGTGTAAATTTTTTTTTTCTATAAAAAATTTTGTCAAAATTATATTTCTGAAGAAAATTTTGTCAAAATTTTATTTCTATAGAAAATATTGTCAATATTTTATTTCTATAGAAAACTTTGTCAAAGTTTTGTTAAAATGTTTTCTTATAGAAAATTTTGTTAAAATTTTATTCTTGTAGAAAGTTTTGTCAAAATTTTATTTCTATAGAAAATGTCGTCAAAATGTTTATCTATAGAAAATTTTGTTAAAATGTGCTTATTATTGAAAATTTTGTCAAAATGGTATTTCTTTAGAAAATTTTGTCAAAATGTTATTTCTATAGAAAATTTTGTTAAAATTTTATTCTTATAGAATATTTTGTCAAAATTTTATTTCTTTAGAAATTTTTGTCAAAATTTTATTTTTAATTTTTCTCAAAATTGTATTTCTATAGATTTTTTATTAATTACCTCTTAGTAGATGAGAAATATTTTTCTAAACAAATTTGAATTCTTCATCGATATATTTTCTTTTTCATACATAATCTCTTTGACCTTAGATGGAATACTAAAAATGCACATTGCCCCAAATCTGCTATATACAAAAATGGCAAATGCTATCTTGTATATGGGAGCCCAAGTTTTGAACAGCAACATGCAAGTGATGTTGGAAATATCAAAAAGTGTTCGATTCTTGTTCAATTGGTGTGTTTATAACACATTTTAATTTTCGAAGTTAACTGGCAAATTGAATTCTGTTTAGACGCCAAATGGTTGATATGTCTGTGGATATTGGTTTATTCGATTTAGAGAACGTGACTAAATTTGATGGGCGTTTTTAATTAGTGTATTGTATCTGTTGCAAAATTTAATATAGAAATAACAAAATGATCAAATTTCATTACGTTGATATAGTAGTAGTAGTAGTAGTAGTAGTAGTCGATTTTTTCGGATATGCAATAATGTTTAAAAATCTTAAAAAAAAAGAAATATAATTTTTTAATTTGGTTATTTCCTTCCTGCAATTACGCTACATTTTCCAAACTCATTTTGCTGGATAAAAGTGAACCACAGGCTATGTCTGGCTTTGGCTATACAAAAGGCAAAGGAAACACATTCGCAAAAGACGGTAAGAAAATGAATTTTTTTTTTTCAATTATTACCCAATCTCAGATATAATTAATAAGGAAGCTAAAATAAGCTGCAAGCAAAATGTAATTGACAGTTTAATTAAATGAAATATTAAAGGCAAAACAAAAAAATATGATTATGCCAAAAATCTGAGAAATTTCAATGTAATAACATAATCCTAATAAAGAAAGAATATTTTTGATGCAAAATTTGATCTTGATATTTATGAAAATACTCCATAAAGCCCTGTTTCATGATATACACAGGATGGTCAATATGTAATGCGACAAATTTTTGGCGGCGGCTGACACTAAATTTTTGCTTCCGGGAGCGACGGTTTGACGGCTAATCCCATATAAATTTGTCCATTCGGCGGCGGACAATTATCCATTATAAAATCAATTTGAAGTTATTCGAATGGTAATGGAAAATTAGTTGTACAACCAATCTTACAAACTAATTTAATTTTCATTCAAATTATTTGAGTTAAAAGTTTGCAAAATTATTAAAGCAGCTTGAAAATTATTGGTTGGTGATATTTTGGATTAATTGGCGGCCTAAATTTTGAGTCGAGATGAGTCGACATATTCGTCGGCGAAGTCGACTGGCCAAAAAATAGTCGGCGGCAACTGCGGCGGGTTCATTCTCTGGTGATGAGTCCTGCTGGAATATTCATTGGCCTGCGGCCAAAATTGGTCGAAAACCGATCCCCAGATTTGATTTCCCGCACTTCCTGCAGGTGAAAATTATCATCCGATCCATTATGTAAGTATGTGATGCAATTGTAGCATTGTCCTAATTTGAAGCAATATACGTTTGTTCCCACTTGTTCAAATTAATTGTAATAGAAACAAAGCAGCCAATGCTGTTTCTTTTGTATTTAATATTTTCAAATTTGAAAATTGTTCATTTCAATTTACTAAACTGCTCTCATTATGTTAAGGAATGATTCAACTTTTCAAATATATTCTAAACCAAGCAGACTTTGCTGTGTCTTTTGTATTTAATATTTTCAACGTCATTGAAATTTTCATTTCAAACTTGAAAAGCTGAACATTCCAGTCAATTCAAGCTATATAAGTAAGCAATATTCTAAAACTATAATAATAATAATTAAATATAAAAAAACAAGTATATACGGCCAGGCCAATCTTTATGTACCTTCCACCATGGATTGTGTAGGATTACTTCTACGAAAGACTGTCATCCAAATCGAATTATTTGGGTTGTGGTATCTTAAAACTTCTTAACATCGTTTTCTAAATTGTGAGTAAGTCCATACGTGGTATATATTAGAAAAAAAAAAGTTATGTATAGGTAAGTCTACAAATAATTACGAATCGATATGGACTTTTTGCACGATACGTAGAGAGCCAGAAATGAAATATGGGGGTCGCTTATATGAGGGCTATATACAATTATGAACTTGATATGGACCAATTTTTGTGTGATTGGGATCGATTTATCTGAGGGCTATATATAACTATAGACCGGTATGGACTTAGTTAGGCATGGTTGCTAACTGACCTCGGATGAAATTTGCTCCTCCAAGAGGCTCCAAAAATCAAATCTCGGGATCGGTTTATATGGCGGCTATATTTGATTATGGACTGATATGGACCATTTTTGACATGGTTGTTAAATATCATATACTACCACCACGTACCAAATTTCAACCAGATCGGATGAATTTTGCTTCTCCAAAAGGCACAGGAGGTCAAATTTGGGGATCGGTTTATGGGGGCTATATATAATTATGGACTGATATGAAACAATTCCTGCATGATTGCTGGATACCATATACTAATATAACGTACCAAATTTCAACCGAATCGGATGAATTTTGCTCTTCCAAGGGGCTGCGGAGGTCAAATCTGGGGATCGGTTTATATGGGGCCTATATATAATTATGGTCCGACTTCGACCAATTTTTGCATGGGTTTTTGAGACCATATATTAACACCACGTAACTCTAAATTTCCAACTGAATCATAATCATATTTGGTCTTACCAAGAGGCTTCAGATTTCAAATTCTGGTGATCGGTTTATATTGGGGTATATTTATAATTATGCAGCCGATATGACGCAATTTTTGCATGGTAATTAGAGGCGCATATACTAACACCACGTACCAAATTTTAGCCGGATCGGATGAAATTTGCTTCTTTAAAGGCTCGGAGGTCATATCGGGGGATCGGTTTATTTTAGGAGCTTATATATAATTATGGACCGATGTGGACCAATTTTTGAGGGGTTATTAAAAGACCATATGCTACCAACAATGTACCAAATTTCAGCGAATAGGATAAAAATTTGCTTCTCTTAGAAGACTCGCTAAGCGCAAATTTGGGGGTACCGTTCATATATCTCACAAAACTAATTGACATTGACCAGGAACGTCAAATTTTGTCACGAAATCATTACTAAAGACGCCATCTATGTGCCAGATCGGGGATTAATCAGCCAACCTGTTATTATGATATTGAAAAAGGTCTATCACCAATATTTAACATTTTCCGAAAAAGGTTTGTGAAGGCATTTTTGACCCTTTAAGGTGTATCTAGTCCTGAATCGGTATTATATTCACTTATGATTCTGATCACTGCTCACATAATCCTTATTTTACCTACAGTCTTTTCAATATGCCAATTGTATGATTTTTTTACAGATAGGCCATTTGTGATATCATTAATTTTCTTGTTCTCGTTAGATGAAGGTAACAATTATTTTTTCATTAAGGAATGTATTAATTACATGGCCATTAACTTTGCATAAATTCCACACAACCAAAAATGTATTTGTACACATTTGCTTTTCTCCATCAAAAGCTACTTTTTATTGGCATTTAATTGGTTCTTTTTATTGATTAGAAATCGCATTAATTGTATCTTCAATCGTAGAGTAGAAATGCAATTTCATTTTATGTTACGGTTTAATGACATCAAATAAATTTTTTTATTTATTTTTTCTTACACCTAATGGATTCATTTCTAAGATTAGCACATTAAATAATCTGTTTAAATCAATAAAAATGAATAATACAAGGTGTTGCCATTTTAATATTTTATGAAGCTTACTTAAATAAATATTTACAGTGCAGCCAAATAGTAATTGACTATTTTAGAAGTATAATAAACAAGTTCACGTGACCGCAAGTTCAGGCTGGCCAGGCTATATATAATCATGAAACCGATATGAATTGCATACTTGTTAGAAATAATAATATATTGACATCACGTACCCAATTTAAACGGATGGGATCAAATGCGCTCCTCCAAAAAAAAAAAAAAAAAAAAAGCACGCGAAATTTGCTCTTTCATGAGTCTCTAAAAAGTCAAATCTGGGGGTCGGTTTATATGGGCGGCTATTAAGT
>PGFW01061583.1:5891-17315 GCA_003123925.1 Haematobia irritans | reverse complement strand
CTTTCAGTAGATTTATTACCCTGCGCCACACTGTGGAACAGGTATATATAAGTCAGTGCATATGTTTGTAACACCAGAAGGAGACGCGATAGACACATGGTGTCTTTGGCAATAATGTTCGGGGTGGTTCCCTGAGTCGATATAACCATGTCCGTCTGTCCGTCTGTCTGTCCGTCCGTCTGTCTGTGAACACATTTTTGTGATCAAAGTCTAGGTCGCAGTTTAAGTCCAATCGACTTCAAATTTGGCACATGTTCCTGTTTTGGGTCAGAATAGAACCCTATTGATTTTGGAAGAAATCGGTTCAGATTTAGATATAGCTCCCATATATATCTTTCGCCCGATATGCACTTTTATGGATCCAGAAGCCAGAGTTTTATCCCGATTTGCTTGAAATTTTGCACAAGAAGAACAATTAGTACTATAGTCAAGTGTGCCAAATTTTATTGAAATCGGTTCAGATTTAGATATAGCTCCCATATATATATTTTGCCCCGATATGGACTTATATGGCCCCGGAAGCCAGAGTTTAGGCCCAATTTGGTTGAAATTGTGCACATGGAGTACAATTAGTAGTGTAGTCAAGTGTGCCAAATTTTATTGAAATGGGTTCTGATTTAGATATAGCTCCCATATATATCTTTCGCCCGATATTGACTAATATGGTCTAGGAAGCCAGAGTTTTGGCCCAATTTGGTTGAAATTTTGCACTAGAAGTACATTAGTAGTGTAGTAATGTTGCCAAATTTGATTTGAAATCGGTTCAGATTTAGATATAGCCTCCATATATAGACTTTCCGCCGATTTACACTCATATGACCAACCAGAGGCCAATTTTTACTCGCATTTAGTAAATTTTCACAGGAGATAATAAGCATTGTTGCTTATGCGTGCCAAATTTGTTTGAAATCGGTTCAGATTTAGGTATAGCTCCCATATGTATGTTTTTCTGATTTCGACAAAAATGGTCAAAATACGAACATTTCCCTTTTAAAATCGCCTCTGCTTAGTCGAAAAGTTGTAAAAATTACTCTAATTTTCCTCTACTTCTAATACATATATATCGAGCGATAAATCATAAATAAAAGTTTGTGAAGTTTCCTTAAAATTACTTCATATTTAAATCTTTCCCATATTTTTTTTACTATCATTGTGTTTTACCCTAGCCGACTTAAATTTTGTGTCTATAGATCATGTAGAAGTCTATCAAATTCTGTCCAGATCGAGTGATATCTAAATGTATGTATTTGGGACAAACCTCTATATATTCAGCACCCAACACATTTGACGGATGTGATATGGTATCGAAAATTTAGACCTACAAAGTGGTGCAGGGTATAATATAGTCGGCCCCGCCCGACTTTAGACTTTCCTTACTTGTTACAAAACTATATCTCACGATACCAAATGGTGGTTTTGCAGATTTTCCTTTGGCAGATTTTAAACTTCGACGATTAACTTCTTTACGATTTCACATTCAAACATTTCTCAAACTACTACACATGTATCCTTTACAATGTCAAATGTATTGACGAAACGTGGATAAAAAATGTAGAAAAGGTTTTCTTCTTTTACACTCAATGAATATTAGGTCCACTAGGCTAAAATATATAAACATTAATAAGTCACAATGAATCTTTCACTAGGTGTGTCCAAATAAGCGGTTTTTTTTTGAAAAGCTCCGGTTTATCCGAAATCCTAATTTTTTAATACCCCGCCCACTATAGATCGGTTATGGTGGTTATACAACGTTTCTCATTTACGTCTTAAAATATATATTATAGATCAGCGGAGTAAATTTAAGACGACTATAAGCATGTCCGTCTGGCCGTGCTGTCTGCCTGTTTGTAATCACACCTATAGTCGCCTTCATCAATGCGTCTATCGTCCTGAAATTTGTGCAGATAATTTAGTGTTTGCACTTCACGAGCTGCCAAGTTTCTAAAGACGGGCTATATCCACGCACCCCCTATTCCCCGGAGGTCTTGAGCTATCTCGACACCTAGTTTCTCTATTTCATCCGAATGTTAATCAGACACATTGGAGAACTCTGGCAGGCTATGTTAGGCTCCAAAGATGTGTTGATAAATACGGTACCGATATGGGTTTCCATCGTTATGGTTGATAGCCCCCCGTATTGAACTTCTATGGGCGTTCTAGACACTTCCACTTTTAAGTCCGATTTAGCAGATATTCAAAAACGTATGGAGCTATTTCAGGTCCACAAAAAGAAGTTAGCGATAAGGTATTATACGCACATATTTTGTATAGAGCAATAGTAACACATATTTCCCAATTTTAACATTCTATGGGCTCTAGAACGCGACCGGAAATTTTAAGTTTGATTTGCTAGATATCATGAAATGAAGTGGTACTTGTAAAAGTCACAAATAGGTTAAACGAATGTGGAGTTATAGTCGAGACACTGTTTGATATAGCCCATTAAATATAACGAATCTTACGAATTTAGACTTCATCGGACATTCTAAGACCAACGACGGTTGT
The DNA here is from genome assembly GCA_003123925.1 of Haematobia irritans. Classification (NCBI taxonomy): domain Eukaryota; kingdom Metazoa; phylum Arthropoda; class Insecta; order Diptera; family Muscidae; genus Haematobia; species Haematobia irritans. The sequence goes on along the minus strand of PGFW01061583.1, from coordinate 14,810 downwards.
CACTCGATCTTAAAAATAATACGCAAAATTTGCAAAAAGAAAATTTAACCCAAATAAAAAAAATCTTATTTTGCAGTGTTTGGTCATAGAATATTCTATTATCACATAGACACATTTGCTTTAACACATATTCTTAGTAAATTTTTGTAATTATTTCGATCAGAAATTGTCAATTTTTCATAGTTTGTATAAATATATTTCTATGAGAAACTTTGTAAATTTATTTTTTTAGCTTATATTGTCAAAATATATATTTCTAATAGAAAATTTTGTCAAAATCTATTTCAGAACACACATTTATTTCTATAGAAAAGTTAGTACAACAATTTTATTTCTATTAAAAAGTTGTCAACATTAATATTTTTTTTTATCTTATGGAAAGTACTCTCTTACGTTGGAGAGGAATCATTTTGCAACAAATCTAGAAATATTTAACCAATTCTTACCAAACAGTCTACCACACTGTGGCAACCGTGGTTCTAGACCAATTTTTTATCCATTTTGGGTCTAAAATTCGAAATTATGGAGGTAGTATATTCGGTACGCCTACAAATAGGGCGTAGCCGAATTTGATATTATCGTCCATTGACATTGATATAGCCTCCCAGATAGACAGATTTCACGATTTGATTTTGTTGGGCCGATTTGGTTTTTTTTTTTACATATATTCCATATATCCGAAAAGTGTGTTCAAATTACATAACATTACTTATATTAAATGTACTGTGTTGTTGGTTCCAAAAATAAATATATTAAATTTTTTTTTGTAACAAACGAATTTTTTGGTGATAAAAGTTTAACATTTTCGTAAGAAGAATCAAAAACTCTACAAAAGAAAAAACGTTTTCGGTACACGTTTTCCAAACGGCTGTTTTTCTTTGCCGTGTTATCATTAGAATGCCGTGCTAGTTTCTGTCCTCTTTATTGATTACGATTCAAGCTTATTTGTAACTGTTTCTTGGTTTTTTATACTCATGTTTATGCGTTTCAGAAAATTGTTTTGAGAACGTCTGAATTAAAGGAAAAATTTAAATTGCACGGGGGGAAAAAAAAAGAGTAAATTGTTCTAATACACCCAAAGAAAAAATTAATTTCCTCCGCGAACGAAAATTTAGACAAACGAAATTCTCCTTTCTTTTAAAGTATTTTCTTTTACATCAGATAAACCTGAATTGATTGTCTAAAACTCTAGCTCAGAAAGAAAACTCTTCTTTCAGCGTGTAGCCAAGATATGAAACTTACGGTCATGCGAAAATTTTAAATGAATTAAACCGGCACGCTACTCTCTTGAGATTTCTACCAAGCCGTTTTTATAGAAACCGCTTTTTCCAACATAGAACTCACCCTTCTCAAACAGCACAACATTTTTTTTCGACGAATATTTGCCAATGATTCAATTTTATTTTTAAATATGAAAATGTCATTACAATGGACAGCTATCACGAGTTTTAATTGGCGCATAAAAAAATAGACTTAGATTAACAAAAGTTAATTGATTTTGATTTGACAAAATTTCAATTTAATTTTTAAGTGATTCAATAAAAAATTCTAATTGATGTTGATTGCAAAACCCACATTTAATTTCTTGAATTAAAAAAACGTGCACTATTTTCAATTCTTACTCTTATCTGACTGCTTCAGGTTGACACCCTGCTTGTTTTAAGTTTTCATGAACTTATACAATAATCCCCTGCTAATTATAACGATATTTGAAAAATGACATTTTACGATTAAACGCAAACGTTCAGCCTCACTTACTCTTCTGCTCAAAATACCCGAAGGTACGTATTACCAATTCGTAAATAAATTGAATTTTTAATATTACTCTTTTTTAAAAACCAAAATTTAATCGCGTTTTTATCGTATATTTTTCACTACTAATTTAAGTATTATTTTATTTAATTCCCGTGTTTTCATTGACTTTGTGCTTTTAGTTTATTACAAAATTGATTGTTTTTAAATTAATTTTTATTTAAAAAATTAAAAAATCCCAATCACTTTTAAGTGACTTAGTCTATCTGAGTTTTGATAAAAAAGGTTAATTGTAATCAATTAATTTTTTAATTAAAAAATGGTAAAAAATTTTTCAATCATTGACTTAATCTAATTTAATGCTTCTCATCTTGATTAGAAAAGTTCAATTGTATCATTAATTTATTAATTGAACAATTTGTTAACTTCAATTAGAAACTCTTGTTAATTGGAAATATGTTGGTGATATTTTTTCTGTGTAGTAAGAAAAAACGAAACTAAATGTAAATAAAACAAGTAAGTAAAAGTAGAAAGCGGCGGGGCCGAATTATAAACATTAAGCATTTTGTGGGTAAATTGATACAAGGTATTGGGAGATAAACCGCAGTTACATTATTAAGAAAATTAAGGGGTACATGTTTATGGGTGCTTCGTTTATCATCTGACTATAGCTCATTTAGTCAGTGTTGCAGGGAAAATGTTCCTTTTACCTACAGGACAAAAAAAGGTCCCTACTTTCCCATACATTCCCAAACCAATTTTCCCTAGTATATTTTCCAATTAAATAAATACAAAACAAAAATTAGTTATACAGTACTTTATTATTCTTAAAACATGAATATGCATCAATATAAATTTGTATACACCCACGGCTGCAGTGACCCAAATATTTTTTTTTTTTTGTTCAATTCTATAATAATATAAAATAAAAATTCTATTACGAAACTTGACAATTTCTAGAAATAAAATGTTCACAGTGACATAAAGTTTTGACTAAATTGCCTATAGAAAATTATTATGTTCGGTTATTCCGGCCCCGGTGGTGGTAATCTTTCCAATTTTCGTTAGAGATTTTTTGGCCACGAGTCTGGTAGCGTGTTAACACCCAAGATGTAACCTTGCCGGCTTCTAATTTCCTCCTTCAGAGCCACCAAAATGGTAAAAATTATTACAAATTTGGAGTAGAGTGAAAATGCTCCCTTACATGTGGCCCTACGGTCCCTACAAGAGCGGCTACATATTAGAAAACCCTACGTTATTGAGGAAAATCTCCACCTATTCCTTAGCAACACTTTGGCTGGTAGTTGATATTGCCACCTTCGGAGTTAGTTATGCCGACTCAATAGGTTGAACCCATTATATAATAAAAGAGAAAATTCGTTTAATTTAGTGTGGGTAATAAATCCAAATATTTTAAGAAAATCGAGGCAACTAATTTCTTATGTTAAGAGCTACAAGCAGGGTTGGACTGATCACAAACTGGTTGACTTTTCCGCGACATACGTTTGCCGACGGTATAATACGTATGTTCGCAAAAGTCGTAAACCTACTGCTAGAAAACCAAATTTTCAAATGAAAGAAATCCTTGGAACATTTTTTAATTTAGTTGACCAGATCCTTGCCTGAGAGTTTTGTTGTAGAAATTTTCCGTGAAAGTCCATCGGTCAAGCCTATTTTCATTTTAGCGTGGTATTCGAAATTCCGTTAGTGAGTGTGTAAAATACCCTTGGAGTATATATTGGACAGGAGACTGACTCTAAAGCTAAGAAAGGACGAGAAAATCCATCGGTTACCCTGTACTCGTGCAAAAGGCAATTAGGGATAAAATGTGGGGACTGAAAACCGAAATTGTGAAATTTCCTAAGAATTGGAAACTTCTTTCGCCACCTACATCGTCTTGCGAATATTCATCAGAATTCGCTGACCTAGCCGACTGCGATAAAGTATTTTCGTTTGCGACTTTTGTTACTTTTCTACATTTACTACGCGTATTGGTGACGCTTACGACCTGTATTACCAACTTTTGCGACAATCGCAAACCTTAAAAAAGTTTGATACAGACCATCCTGGCTACAAGTACGGTTATGAAATACGATCGGCGTAGGTTAGGTTAGGTTAAGAGTTGGCAGAGCCCGATTAAGATTCACGGCTCACTATGACTATTCAAGTCCGTTTGTGGATACCACATAACTACAAGTACCTATTACATCTGGGCCTTCTAGTTATCATAACGCTGAACCTTTCTCGATTATTTCTTCTTCGCTGAACCAAGACCAGATTGTTCCAAGAGGCGATAGCAACTGCTTATAACGTTTTTCCAGATTCCGCCCAGTTATTCTGAGCTATCTATGCTCCTAAAAGTTGCTTGCGCTTTACAAAAAATGCAGGACACTCACACGAAGAGTGTCGGCTAGTACATCAAATTTGGTAAATTGCAGTGACAGTTGGTTAGATAAATCCACGAGTATTATGGCCAAATTTGCGTTGCCGAAGACAGAGATCGGCGTAGTGCATATATATGAAGCCATAATTCCGAAATTCTGAACCAATTTGCATTAATAGTTTGCGGGGGTTTGCAAATTAATCACCACGAAAAGGTTCACTCCTGTGTGTACTTAAAAGTCTGTGAGTAATGATCAGTTCAGAAATTTGAGGCCTGTTCATGCGTCAAACATAAGGTTATTAGGGGCGAATTTTTCAACAATCGGCAATGCATACATTATATGGGAAGCCTATATCTACAGGTTGAACGATTTCGATGAAAATTTTGCAACATATAGTTCCAGTACTACGGTGGGCGCCACAGGATAGGTTTCTAGCCAACGTTGAGTGAAAGATCGGTTAACACTAAATACAGGGTTCTAATGACCAGACTTTGGGACAATCGGGCCTATACATATTATGGGGAGCTATTCTACAATATAGAACCGATTTCGGATGAATTTTTTGCACATATGTTAGTGCGTAGAGCATACATTTAGCCAACTTTGAGTAAGCATCGCATGGAATAAATAAGGCGTTTATTTGGTCCAAATTTTAGAAAATTTCTCGGCGACGGCTCGGTTACATATCATAATGGGCAGCTGATACTTAACATGCTGAATTGGATAACAGTTTTGGCTATTTGGAAAGGCGATGAAAAAATTACGTTTCGCCAAATTTCGGACGGTGGGCGATCCGTTTGAAAAAAGCGGCACGTGAACCCCATTCTGTTCGAAATCGCGCGATACATATATATAGGAAGCATATCATCTAAATTGTGGCATCGATTTTTCCAACATTCAATAGCGGTTCGTCCTTTGTCGCCAAAAAAACTCCCTATATCGAACTTTCATTCAAAATCGGTTAAATAATTGCGACCAGTCCTTGTGAACAACAAATACCATTGGGACAGGGACGGACGCGACTCACCAAGCGCCTTAGAATCGAACTCAGGAGGTGATTCTGAGTCGATCGGTATATATTTTATGGGCGTCTAACATCAATATTTCTGCCGTCAGCAACATTCTTTTCTTGGCCAGATCAAACTTCATTATACCCTGCGACCACTACTGTGGTTTAGGTATAAAAATCAATATGCTCCAAATCATGTTTCATTTAAGCATACATGTCACGAAAATTATTCACGTTTGCCCTTTAGTTCATTTTTGCAACTTATGTGTATCGTCAACTTTATACCCACGGTTTATGTTTGAAGCCTACTTTAAAATCAAGAATCTTTTCGTTGGGCTGCTGTGCGAATTTCGAAGAAACATTATAAAATTTAACTATAAACAAATAATTTCTTTATTGCGAGAATAAGAATAAGTTAAAGTTTAGCGCGATTAGTTATTAAGCTGACGGATTTTTTTTCGGTGTGGACTGGGTAAAATGCTTCTAATGATTAATAAAATTAGTAAACAAGAAACAATCCTCAATTTTATTTGATTTTTTATTAATACTTATAGTAAATATTAAGCGATAATAGAGAATAACTTTAGCATTAGCTTACTTGGGCATTAACTGAAAAAATAATTTTTGCTATTAAAATTGGGTAATTTTTGCGCGATAATTTTAACAAGTGGAATTAATTTGGTGCTAAAGTAAGGAAACAATTCTTTGTTCCCAAAAAGTGAAGGACTCATTATGTCATTTGATTTTTCTAAACGTGGAAAATAATACGTCTTTTACCATTTTGTAAATATGAGAATACAAGAGTCAGAATTGAATCATTTGATCGCTGTAGCTGATTACACAACGAAAGGGACATCCGTAACTTACCTTTATGAGCTTACAATAACTCTTAAAAATCCTTTACTTTGAACGGCTTAATAGAATTTCAAATTGTGTTCGCTATGATGAATACGTCTAGCGTGAATGGATTGAAAGTACTAAGCGCCGGATTATTCTTCAAAAATGCAACATAGGGGTGTATCGCCAATTTTAAATTGCCACAAAAAAATAAAAGAGGTTTAATGGGAGAAATGAAGCTTCTGTTAGTGCCGAATTTTTGTCAAAAATAATCCTTTAATCGAAAAAATAAAAATCCGGGGATCGGATTTTGTTTGGGGGTATATATAATTATAGACAGATATTGAACTAATTTTCGTTGTCCGGTGCCGCTGCTGGTGTTGTAGACGCCCCATATAATAACCCGGCGTACAACGTTTTAACCGGACGGATGAAATCTTGCTTCTTCCTAGAGCTCCCGCCGCAGCCACAATTTTAAATATCGGGGGCCATATATAATCTTGGACGTCCCCGCCACAAATCTTTTCTGGCTCTTGTGCCCAAATGGCGTGCCAGTCCGCAAAAATCCTCTTAAAAATAAAAAATACCTCACAAAAATACCGTCCAACAAATATTTGTCAGTGAAAAATAATAAAAACCCAGCTGATATGAAACCTCCCGTCTAATATTTATAACTTGTCTAAAAATATATAACATGTTTGTCACCGCCCAAGGCTGGAATAAACAACTAAAACAAACATACCGGAAATTGCACCCAGAAAAACAGTGCCTTGCGCAACATATATATAATAAAATGTATAAATTTTGTTGTCATCCATTTTATTTCCATTTAAGTTAAAATTTTTTGTAGTGAAATAATACAAAACTTGTTTCAGTGAAAAGAACTCCTAAACACTAAAAGCACGTTAGGAATTAGTGTCATTAACTAGAATAAGGCAGAGTTTGAATTTCTAATACTCCCGTCGCGGGTATAAGGAATTATCACGTGACAAGAGAATTTATCCACTGATTACAAAGCCATTGCGTAAAAAATAACAAAAACGCGAAACTAGAAATCAAGTTTCTGCTCAATGTTAGTTAAATGTTCCTTTGAGTAAAACCCGATAGACACTGACTTCCTTGAAGTTATGAAAGGTCCTATTCGCATGACAACGTAATATCTTGGCATAGTGAAAAATATTAGTAGTTCATTCGCTACTTAAGAAGGTATTCATTCCTTTCAAACTTAATGAAAACACACTTGTTTTTAAAAGGGGGGGGAAAAATTTTTTATAGGAAATTTTCCATTATATTTCTGCTTTATCTACTCGTAATCGATACCTGTCAATCGATGTAATCGATATGTTTGCGCCGTGGGTTGGTTTTTTAGTATTGATCGCGGTATGTTATGGTGCATACGGAGAGATTGTTAAAAAATAATATTATAAAATAATATACTAAATAACGAAATAAAATAGTAATAAATTATAGGGAGGAAATGGCGTCAACATTATTGACATAAAATAACAAACAATCTATCAATGTTTCGTGATGGTGTAGTTTTAAAGAATAAGATAATAGCAACAGACATAACAACCCTCCTTCATTCGATTCTTCATATTGTTTAATCTTCAATATCATCGTAACATTCATACCCAGTGACAGCTAATTTTTTTGCATCGAAACAAAATTGCGTTTTGATTTTTCTAATATTTGTAGGTATGAAATTGTACACAATGTGGAGCGACACAATCGTTACGCCAGCATCTTAACTTAAAAAAGTGATAAGGAACAAGAAGAAAGAAAAGCATTACGTTTCTTACAAGTTGCCGTGCAACTTTACAATGGTATTGGAAATAGCTGGAATATAAACTTCAATATTTCCAAGGCCAATCGATACTGTTATTCTTATAAATATATATTACATATTATTCAATAAAACATATCTTTTTATTGAAGAAAAAAAATGACGTATCAAATATATAAATAAAATAAAACTGTATTTTAAAACGAAGGTAAGCCAGTTCTAATTTTGAAGTAGAAAGGATTTACCACCAAATTAATGACTTAAGATTTTGATCCAACATAATGAAAAAAGTTCAATTAATCAATCCATGATATGAAGTTCAATTTCAGTTAAATTATGTTCATTCCTGTCAGCTATGAGTTTGGTCATAACATATACACAGGAGAATACCAGATTTGGTCTGCTGACGCAATTCGAAATTTAATTGCCAACCTCCTTTTGCGCAGTTGTGCAACTACAGTGTGGGCAGTTGTGGACACCCAACAAATTCGGTCGGACGCTCTCAATCGAAATGATGGGGAAACCGGGAACTTGGTTCGGGTTGCTCCCATTCTTCATTTAGTATCGTATCGTGCCCAACTTTTAAAGCACCGATAACCCGAATCTTGCGATAAACAAAAATCCACAAACATTACTGAATTTCTAATTTATCTTTATTTAGCACTGATAGGAAGTACCATATACATCTAACAATACATATAGTTAATATACATTCACTAAAAAATGTATCACCTCATACCTTAAAAGTATACCTCCCCAGCATGATATGGTTGTGAGGATCGGACAAATAATTCGGAGCTAAATCTTATTGGTACTCTTCGTCAACTATTAGTACTTCTCATAGATTGGTGTCCCGAACTGATTTCTCTTACCTACATTCGTCCCCTCAACCGTGCACCCGACACCCCCTCTCTCCCCGCCCCTCGCGCCACCTAACCTCTATCGCGAATTTAGGTCCAACTAGCTAAATAAAACATAAAAGTCAAATGAATCATTTTTCACTAGGGTGTCCAAATAACCGGTTTTTTTTTGAAAAGTCGGTTTATCCGAAAATCCTATTTTTTATACCCGCCACTATAGAATGGTTATGGTGGTATAACACGTTTCTCATTACGTTTAAAATATATATTATCGATCAGGGAGTAATTTTA
>PGFW01061562.1:0-16971 GCA_003123925.1 Haematobia irritans | reverse complement strand
GAAGTAAAATTTCAATTATAATAGCACTATAACAATATTGTAATCTTACAGCTGGAGCTCCCATAAGGTTACTTCTCACATAATTTTTTTTTTTTTGTAAGTTCTCAAATCAAATCTTCACCAATAGCTTTTAATATGAATAAAATCCCCCCTCACAATTTCTCATTATTTCCAAAAAATTTATCGAATTTATAAAATTGCTTCCACTGTTTGGATAGCTTTCTTGGTCACTGCAAGTGCCGAAAAGTTTAATAAGCTCAGTTCCGTTTTGTTCACTCACCCAAACTTATCCACAAGAATTCTATCAAAGCCAAAGATGTGGTGAAAGAGATTTCTTTTGCCAAGGCCACAAAGGACTGGCAATAGCATGTTAGAAATGTGGAGGGTGTTGTCGACTCCATTAGGGCTTACATGGGAGTGTGGTTATACCCTAAAGCATATAGTGGTCAGCGAAAAATAATGGGGTCATATAGGGCTAAAAGAAATGTTTGCTGTTTTGAGCCTATCTTGTTTGGGCTATTCACTTGGCACAAAGCCGATTTTGAATTAAGATATATCTAATACACGCACCACAGAAATATGAGCACTTCAAAAATTTTTTAAAGAGAATATTACTTTTTACGACAAACTTTTGTTCAAAAATTTTATATTCTATGGAAATTTTGTCAAATTTATTTCTATAGAAAATTCTGTCAAATTTTTTTTTTCTATAAAAAATTCTGTCAAAATGTTTATCTATAAAATTTTGTCAAAATTTTATTTCTATAGAAAATTTTGTCAAAATTTTATTTCTATAGAAAATTTTGTCAAAATTTTATTTCTATAGAAAATTTGTCAAATTTTATTTCTATAGAAAATTTTGTCAAAATTTTATTTCTAAGAAAATTTTTGTACAATATTTTATTTCTATAGAAAATTTTGTAAAATATTTTATTTCTATAGAAAAATTTTCTAAATTTTTTTTATTATTATCAAAATTTTTATTTATAGATAGTTTTCCTAAAAATTTTATTTCTATAGAAAATTTTTCTAAATATTTTATTTCTATAGGAAATATTCATATATTTTATTCTATGTACAATAATTGTGTCAAAATTTATTTCTATAGAAAATTTTTTCCAAATTTTATTTCTTAAAAAAAATTTTGTCAATTTTTTATTTATCGATTTTGAATAAGTTATTCTATAAAATTTTGTTAAAATTTTATTTCATATATTTATTTTATAAGAAAATTCTAAAAATTATTTGTCATTTATTTTTTTATAGACATTTTGTAAATTTTATTTCTATAAAAATTGTCAAAATTTTATTTCAATTTTATTTCTATAGAAAATTTTCAAACATTTTATTTTTAAGAAATTTCTAAAAATTTTATTTCTATAGAAATTTGTCAACATTGATATTCCTATAAAAATTTGTGAACATTTTTATTTCTTGAAAATTTTGTCAAATTTATTTCTATAGAAATTTTGTCAAATTTTAATTCTATGAATTTTGTAAAATTTTCATTTCTATAGAATATTTTTGTCAAAATTTGTATTCTTTATAAAAAATTGTAATTTATTTCTATAAAATTTTTATCTATAGAAAATTTTGTCAAAATTTTAATTCTATAGAAAATTTGTCAAAATTTTTCTATAAAAATTTTGTCAAAATTTTATTTCTATAGAAAATTTTGTCAAGACATTTTATTTCTATAGAAAATTTTGTCAAAATTTATTTCTATAGAAAGTTTTTAAAACAATATCCATTTCTATAATAATATTTTTCAAAATTTATCTTTATAGAAAATTTTGTCAAAATTTTATTTCTATAGGAAAATTTTATAATAATTTATTTCTATAGAAAATTTTTGTAATATTTTATTCTATAGCAATATTAATTTTTTATTTATTTATTATAAATATTTTCTAAAATTTATTTCTACTGAAAATTTGTCTTAAAATTTTATTTCTATAGATACAATTTTGTTCAAAATTTTATTTCTATAAAATGATTTTCAAAATTTCTTATGTCTGATAGAAATGCTTCTGTAAAATTTTTTGCATAGAAAATTTTTCAAAATTTTATTTCTATAGCAATTTGGTCAAAATTTAATTGTATATAAATCTATCAAGTCTTTTGAAATTTTTTGAAAATTTTATTTTTATAGAAAATTTGTCAAAATTGTATCTATAGATATATTTGTCAAAATGTAATTCTATAGAAATTGTCATGTTATTTCTAAAGAAGAATATTCTAAAAATTTTATCTTATTTATGTTTTTATAGACAATTTTTTTGCTAAGAAATTTTACTATAGAAATTTTTGTCAAAAATGTTATAATCTTCTTATAGCAACGTTTGATTAAAATCTTTACTTTTTATTAGAAAATTTTGTCTCAAAATTTAGTTCTATAGAACAATTTTGTCAAAATTGTATTTCTTATTTTCATTTCTAAAGAAAATATTCTAAAAAATTTTCATTTTTACTTTATTTCTTATACGACAATTTTGTAAATAATTTTTATTCTAATGAAAAATTTTGTAAACAATTTTATTCAGTACACAATACTGTCCAAAATTTTATTTCTATAAAAAATTTTGTTGAACATTTTATTTCTATAACCAAAATTGTTGTTCGGAAAAGTTTATTTCTTAAGGAAATTTTGTTCAAATTTTTTAATTCTATATAGAAAATTTTGGCCTAAATTTATATTTCTTCAAGAAAATTTCTGTCAAAATTTATTTCTATAGAAAATATTCTAACAAATTTTATTTTATTTATTTATTCATAGACATTCTAACAATCTTTATTGCTATACAAAATTTTGCAAAGTTTTATCTTCTATAATAACTAATTGGTTGGACATTTATTTCTTAACGAAAATTTCTGTCAAATTTTATTTCTTATACAAAATTTTCTAAAGTTTTAATTTCTTAATAGAACATGTTTGGTTCAAAATTTACTTTCTCTTCTATAGAAAAGTTTGTAAATTTTTTTTTATTTCTCTAGAAAATGTTATCGAATTTTTTCATTTCTATGGAACATTTTGTCCACAATTTTTATTTCTTTAAAAAGTTCAAAATTATTTATAAAGAAATTTATCAAAATTTTATTTTCTTATAGAAACATTTTATCAACAATTTTATTTCTGATATAGAAAATTTAAAATTTTTTTTTTCTATAGAAAACATTTTTTCTGTTTTCTCTCTAAGTCTTCTAGACTCCAAAATACACCTCACCTCTGAATCAATCAGATTTCTAACTATAAAAAAAAAATCCACAAATTCATTAATCCTTCTTTTACCCAACCATTTGGTCTTCATCCATTTGGCTTAAATTCCCAAATCTCCACATTTTTGTTTTTTATTGTGTATGTCCTTTTGTTAGCCATTTTCATATATCCATTACCACTCGAATATTGGCGTGTGAATTTTATGGCATATATTTGCGGTGATTTTTTTCGTTAAAATTCCAATTTGTTTCTCTGCGAAGCTCGACATCTGAATAAGGTCATGGGCAAAAACAAAATAGATGGTTTACGGGATGCCACTGTCGTCGTCATTGTCATCGTATGTCACCAAAAAAGAAACTTCCCGCGCACAATAAACCATGCGACATTTGACATAGTCATGGATGGACACTTATGGGCCTATGGAACAACAATTGCGAAGAATATGATGACAGTTCATGACACCCAAAAGAAGCGGAGGAATGAAAAAATCAAAAAGCAATGAACAGAGAACCAAAGGACAACGCTAAAACATTTGCTCCATTGCATTGTAGAAACAATTGTGAATGGCATGTTCCTTTTTAGTGACATTTTGGACATTAACATTCAGATTTTATAATGTGAAAATAAATTCGTTTCTTTATATTTCTAAGGAAATATTTGTTATTATTAAAAAAAAAAAATACTTTTCGCTTACTTATAAGGATGAAAATAAAAAACATTGCCATTACTTCCTGAGCTCTTATGATAAAAAACTCAAAGTCATAAAAGCGTTTTTTCTATTTGGAGATTTCAGCAAATTGGCAAAGCCTTGAGTGCGTATTGTGTTCAGTTTCGTTTTGGCCACCTTTTTGTAGAACATACCACTGAAGTCACCTTTCAATTTCAGTTTACAGTTTTTTCTACGAATTTTCATGCATTACTTTCGGCCCCTCCTCCCCTCCTATTCAGGCAATCATTCAGTAACACAACAGTGAATAACTTTATTCAATTTTGCGAAACGTGGATCAATTTTGTGGATAACTTTCTTAAGGTCTTCCAATACAATTTCGCTAACATTTGCCGAAAAAAAAACGATAAGGTCATACATATCTAAGATGAAAGAGGTTTTAATAAAAAAATTAGTTATACAATTTAATTCACTTTATTAAAAGTTTTTTTTTTCAATTAGAAAATTTTGGTGAAAATATTCACATTTCATTGCCAACATGTTGATTTCTAATCGAAAATTTTGTAAAAATTTTATTTGTATAGAATTTGTGTTAAAGGTTTTTATTTCTATATGAAATGTTGTTCAAAATCTTATTTCTTACTATAAAATAGAAAATTTTGCTCAAAATGTTATATTCTATAGAAATTTTGTTCAAAATTTTTATTTTCTAATAGAAAATTTTCGTTAAAAGTTTTATTTTCTATAGTAAAATTTTGTCAAATTTTTTCCTATAGGAAATTTTCACAAAACTTTTATTCTATAGGAAAAGTTTTGTCAAAAATCTAGTTTCTGATGAGAAAATGTGTCTGGTCAAAATTTTTATTTCTAAGAAAATTTTGTCAAAATTTTTATTTCTATAAAAATTTTGCCAAAACATTTTCATTTCTATAGAACAATTTTTGTCAAAATTTCTTTTCTATAGAAACAATTTCTGTTTAAAAGTTTTAATTCTTAATAGAAGAATTTTGTCAAAATTATTTATTTCTATAGAAATTTTGGACAAAATCTGTATCTTCTACAGAATTCTTTTTCAAAATTGTATTCTCTATAGAAAATTTGTCGAAAATTTTATTTGTTGATAGAAAATGTCAAAATTTTATTTTCTATAGAATTTTTTGCTTAAAATTTGTATTGCTATAGAAAATTTTGTCAAAATTTATTTGCTATAGTAAAATGGTTCGTCAAAATTTTATTCTATAGAAATTTCTGTCCAAAATTTAATTCCTATAAGAAAATTTCGTCAAAATTTTAATTCATATAGAAAATTTGCGCCAAAAATTTTATTTCATAGAAAACTTTTGTCAAAAACTTTTCTATAGAAAATGTTCGTTAAAATTTTAACTTCAATAGAAAATTTTGTTCTATGAGAAAATTTTTTTATTTCTATTAGAAATTTTCGTCAAATTTTAATTCTATTAGAAATTTATCGTCAAAATTTAACTTCTAGAAAATTTTTGTTCTTATTAGAAAGCTGCTTTTTATTTCTATATAGAAAATTTTGTCAATATGTTATTTCTATAAAAAATAAAATTTTTGTCAAAATTTGTTTCGTATAGAAAATTTTTTCAAAATTGTATTTCTGTAGAAAATTTTGTCAAAATTTTATTTCTATAGAAAATTTTGTCAAAATTTCATTTCTATAGAAATTTTGTCAAAATTTTTTTCTATAGAAAATTTTGTTAAAAGTTTTATTTCTATAGAAAAATTTTGTCAAAATTTTATTTCGATTAATTAAATTTGCACAAAATTTTATTTCTATAGAAAATTTTGTCACAATTTTATTTCATTAGAAAATTTGTCAAAATTATTTTCTATAGAAAATTTGTCAAAATTTTATTTCTACAGAAAATTTTGTCAAAATTTGTATTATTATAGAAAATTTGTCAAAATCTTTTATTTCTATAGAAGATTTTTGCTTAAATTTTATTTCTATAGAAAAGTTCGGTGTCAAAATGTGTATTTCTAATTAGAAAATTTTGTCAACACAATTTCACACAGTAAATTTTATCTTCGTATTAAAATAATTTTATTTCTTATAGAAAATGTATTGGTCAAAATATTCTATTTCTATCAATACTTTGTCAAAATTTTATTCCTACACGAAATTTTTTTCAAAAATTTGTATTTCTATTAGAAAGAATCTTGTTAAAAGTGTTTTATTCTAGTAGAAAATGTTAGTCAAAATTTTATTTCTATTTAAAAATATAAACTTTTTCTTATAATAAAAAATATGTCCACAAATTTTTTATTTCTATAGAAAATTTTGTCAAAATTTTATTTCTATAGAAAATTTTGTCAAAATTTTATTTCTATAGAAAATTTTGTCAAAATTTTATTTATAGAAAATTTTATGTCAATATTTATTTCTTACAGAAAATTTTGTCAAAAATTTTATTTTCTATAGAAATTTTTTTCAAAATTTTATTTTTATATAAATAGAAAAGTTTCGTCAAAATTGTATTTCTCTATATAGAAAATTTTGTCAAAAATTATTCTTATAAAATTTTGTCAAAATTTTATTTCTATAGAAAATTTTTCAAAATTTTATTTTATGAGAAAATTTTTTGTTTCAATTTTATTTCTTAAAATTCAAGAATTTCTACCAATTACCAAACAGTTAAAGAATCTATCAATTTTTGTAGAAATTCTACCAACTGTGGAACCTGTTCCAAATGACGGTTAGTCGAATACTAAATCATCGACCTTAAACAGTATGCAACGGAACATATGTAGCTAACGTGCCAGATAAACTGTGTTAGTCTTCGCGTGTATTAAATTGTACGAAAATACGGTTATCGAGTGACTAAATCCGCCTAAAGGTATGCAACGAAAATGTGCCAAAAGGATTTGAGACAAATATAAAATCTAAAATAATTTATAAAACAAAAAATATAAAGGAAAATGTTGCCTTAATATTTTAATGAAACAAAAGAGAAAAGGAATCTGAAATCGTGATGCAAAAAAAAAAATTTTTGAAAATGTCTACTTTAGACTTTGGATGATGAATTTATACTATACAACTAGCTCCATCTACATTCAATTGCACCTAATATGAGTAACATATATAGGTATAACACGCATATTGTGGGAAATTGCAAAGAGAATATATCAATTACATCGTCATCGTTCAATGTTTTTGGAGTAACAAAATTTTCCACCGAAAATTTTATCTAGTTATGGAACCAGAACGTAACTGTAAGGGCAATGACATTAGGGAAACAAAAACGAAATATTAAAAAAATTTTGATGACATGCTTGGATGCATTGATGCACAACCATCTGATATATAATTAAGCCCTCGATTATTTCTGCAAATGTATTTCAAATTCAAATTTCTATAGAGAATTGTTTGTGCAGTTTGAAGAATAAACCAACAATAAAAAATCAAAACGAATGAAGTTGGAGAAAGCACGCTCAAAATAAACCAAGCCAATTGCACACAAAACGATGATTTGACAGTGGCAAAGGAAAAGAGATATGATGGTACGAAATTTATATCGGATAAGCCGGCTTATTCGTAAACCTTTTTTCGGAAGGGTTCAAGTATGGTTCACTTTGGGTTTAATGAACTGCTCGAATTTATTCTGATAATTGGTTGATAGTTTTGCTGCAAGTAGAGGATGCTGATGAGGAATGTGGTAATTCCGAAACGTGCGTCCATCCAACCATTTTGCAGTCTATAGGGCTTTGGCAAAATAAATTTGACAAACATTCTGTTGTTTAAGCTACACTTGTAGTTAGTCCAATGTATGATTTTGAAGCTGAAATCAAAACAACAAATAATGATTGAAGAATAAACCAACAATAACAAAATACAAACAAACAAATTATTTCTATAGAAAATTTTGTCAAATTTTTATTTCTATCGAAAATTGGTCAAAATTTTATTTCTATAGAAAATTTTGTCAAAAATTTTAATTCTAAAGAAAATTGTATGCACATTAAATAATATCTAAAGAAAATTTTGTCAAAATTTTATTTCCAAAAGAAAATATTGCGCTAATTTATTCTAAATAATTTTCTATAAAAACGTGTCAAAATTTTATTTCTATAAGAAAACTGTTGTTAATAATTGATATTCTATAGATATATTTTGTCAAAATTTAATTCTATAGAAAATTGGTCAATTTTGATTCGATAGAGAATTTTTCGAAAATTTTCTTTTTCATAAAAAAAAACGTTATCAAAAATTTTTATTCAAGGGAAAATTTTGTCAAAATTTATTTCTAAAAGAAAATTTATTACATTAATTCTAACATTAATTCAATTCTAAAAGAAAATTTTATTTCCAAAGAATTTTGTTTAAAATTCTATTTCTATAAAGAAAACTAGCGTAACCCAGCCGCTTCGCCGCGCCATTCGCGAAGCGTATTTGAGGAAACATTTGCGTTAACTTAGTCCCAACATATCCTTCGTGCTGAAAAAAAATCGAAAAGATTTTCAATTCTTCTATAAACAAAACGACTACTTGATTTTTCGTTTATAGGTACAAAATACGGCGGGAGAAGGTGTGGCCTTCCTCCAAAATTTTTTTAATAAATGTTCTTGTATTCAATGTAGTTGACAATCTTGTATATTTCTTGTGAATTTTAAGTGTGGTTTGTCAAGGAAAAGGTATCCTTCCCCGAACATATCTGAAAATAAGCACTTCTATTATAAAACATACAAAAGAATTACTGTCTCCCCATCCAACCTAAATTCGGAAAAAGCAAACAGTAGTAAAAACGATTTTACCACATAACATTTGGCTAAAATGTTGGAAAATGATGGCACCCTATACGTTTGCTCCAATTTCATGTAAATTTAAGTTCTTTACTAAAAAGAATGTCTGGCAGAAAGCGCTGTGCACAAACAAAATTAATGTACCGAGTTCCCATTTTCGGAAACAACCCTCTACTTTCATTTAAGAAAAAAAAACGACATAAAGGGAACCCTCCCCCCCACCTTCGCTCCCACTCCGACCTGATATCGGACATCACGTACCCTAATATTAATTTCGCAATACTCAATGCGTTCCTATAAATTCTATCGAAGTAAGAAAAAGTTTATTTCAATTTTTCCCCTTCCCTATCCAATATCGAAAAATCATTTACTAATTTAAAAATTCATGTAATAAATTTAATCACCTCAACTCCCAACGTTCCTGTAAAATTCAAGTAAATTCGGCGATGTTATAATTTGCTTCTATTGTTTAAAAGGACGTCACTTTCCACCAATACAAATATCGACAAACACCGGTAGTGAAAGCACCCACTCACCTTCCCCTGAAAATATTCCTTGAACTTTCGCTTTCAAGGTGGGGCAAGGAAGTTGCCTCTTTCGTTCATAACCATTCCCCATGCCTTTGTAAATTCAAGAAAACTAAAATTCTTTTGAGTTTTAGAGGAGGGGCCTCCTCCCCCCCGAACCCCAAATGTCGAAAAGCAGTATCTTTTGTAATACGTCCCAAGAAAATGTCAAGCAAATTATATATGCCTAAAAGTGGCGGCCTCTCTTCCGTCCAAAAATATCACATATAATCAAGGCGTATCAACTATTACGGTTGATCGGAGGTTACGATCTCTCCAAAGTGGCTCTGTAATTCAAGTAACTCGGTAAAGTTTAATTGTTTTGTCTCCTGCATTTACTTAAGAGAAAAGCGACTGTCTTCCCTAATGCCCTTTTATTTTTAATAAAACAGGAACCTGATATAAAAAGTTTCATAACCTCACCATTTTTCCGTAAAAATGTTCAGTCGGGGAGTTTAGTTTTGTTTTCACTGTACTTTAAAAAAAGTCGGCAAAGGGGTGGTCCCCCTCCCCGACGCAAAATATCGAAAAATAATGTAGGGCGGATTTTTGTCTAGATGCCAACCAACATTCAATGAAAATTTCCAACAAAATCGCTAATTTTTTTGTTCCAAGTTTCAAAAAGTAGGGCAAGGGGAGGTCCGCCGCTCACCATCCACATATGAAATCATCGGGTAACCCCATATTAATTCCCATAACCTCATCACATGTTCTCTTGTAAAAATCTCAGATAATTTAGAGAATGTTTAGTTTTTCACTGTACTTTTAAAAAAAAAAGTCGAAAAAAGGGAGGCCCCCCCTCCGCCAACCAAATAGTCGAAATAAAAAAGTAGCGGATCTTTGTCTAATGCCAACCCCAACCTTCAAATGAAAATTTCAAGCAAATCGGTCAACTTTGTCCAAAGTTTCAAAAAAGTCGACAAAGGGGAAGGTCCCCCTCCGCGACCAGCGGTTTCAAAAAATGAGGTACCTATTTTCACCACATGAAACGCCCCTATGATCTCGTGAAGTTTCCAAATAAATTCGGTTCAGCGTTATTCGTAGCCAACCGGACCACACAAACAAACAAAAAGTCCTTAAGGGAGGTACCCCTCCACGATTCAAATTTCGAAAAAAAATGGCGAATCTTTTGTCTTAGGGATCACCCCCTACTATCGCCTGAAAAACTTCGTGCAAATCGGTCCAAGTTTGGTTTAATTTTCAAAAAGGCCGGACAAAGGGGAGGTTCCTCAAATCCGCGACCATATGTCAAAAAATGAGGTACGGGAGTGACCTATTTCCAGCACCATGAAGGCCCCCCACGATCTCTGAAAGTTTCAAGTAAATACCGTTCAGCCGGTTGTTCGCGCCAACCCGGAACCATACAAATAAACAATCACAAAACAAACCAAACAAATAAACAAACATAATTTTGAAGATTTTGATATATATTAATGTTTGTCAAAATTTTATATTCTTAAAGTAACTATTGTCAGAATTTAATTCTTTAGAAAATTTTTTGTCCAAATCTTATTTCCTATACGAAAATTTGTCAAAATTTAATTCTAAAGTAACTATTGTCAGATTTTAATTCTTTATGAAAATTTTGTCCAAATCTTATTTCTATAGAAAATTTTGTCAAAATTTTCTTTCTATAAAAAATTTTATTAAAAATTTACTTCTATAGAATATTTTGTCAAAAATTCTAATATTTGTCAAATTTCTTATAAAAAAATTTACCAAACTATTGTAAATTTTGTCTAAAACTTTTATTTCTCTGGAATAATTTTGAATATATTTCAATTTGTAAGAATTTTTTTTTTCGAAGATTTTTATCTATATGAAAATTTTGTCGAAATCTACAGAGAATTTGGTCGAAATTTTCTTTCTATTAAAAAATTTTGTCAAAATGGTTAGTTCTAAAGAAATTTTTTAAATTTATTTCTATAAAAAATTTTGTTAAAATTTTATTTCTATAAAAAAATTTGTCAAAATTTTATTTCTATAGAAAACTTTTTTTAAAATTTTATTTCATAGAAAATTTTGTCAAAATTTTGATTGTATAGAGAATTTTTGTCGAAATTTTCTTTCTATAAAAAAAGTTATCAAAATTTTATTGTATAGGGAAAATTTTGTCAAAATTTTAAATTCTAAAGAAAATTTTATCATACATTTTATTTCCATAAGAATTTGTTAATTTTATTTCTATAGAAAATTTTTTTGAAATAAATTTAATTCTAAAATAATTTTTATGAAGAATTTTAATTGCTATTAGAGAATTTTGTCAAACTGTAAGTTCAAAGGAAAATTTTGTCAACCTTCTTCTATAAAATAATTTTGTCAAAAATTTATTTCTAATAGAAAAATTATGTCAACAATTTTAATTTTAAAGATAAATTTTGTCAAATTTATTTCTCTTCGAAAAATTTTGCGATATAATATTTCAAATTTGTATAAGAAATTTTTTTTCAAGATATTTTATCAACTAATATGAAAAATTTTGTCATCTAGCATAAAATTGTTCATTATTTCTTTATTTTGCCAATTCTTTCTATAGTTGTCAAAGATTTTATTTCCATTTTTTCCAATATAGAAAATTTTGGCAATTTAATTTCTTAAAAATTTTTGATTAAAATTTTCCCCTTCTATTAGCAATTTGTTTTATCTATAATCATGAACTTTGTCACATTTTATTTCTATGGAAATTTTTTTTGTCAAATTTTCTAAAGAAAATCTGTCACATTTTTATTTACACTAGTTGTATTTAATTCTAAGTTGTCAATTTTAATTCAAAAAGTTTGTCAAATTTTCTGAAATTTTTATTATCTATAGAAAATGCTGTCAATTTTATTTCTAGGAAAATTTTGTCTTTATTTCTATGGAAAAACTGTCCAAAAAAATTCTAATTCTATGGGATAAATTGTCTATCTAATATCTTTTAATAAAAATATTGAGAAAATATTAATTCAAGAAAAATTGTTGCAAAATTTTAATTTATATCAGAGAATTTTGTTCAAAATTTTATTTCTATAGAAATTTGTTAAAAATTGTATTTCCATTACGACAATTTCTGTCAAAATCGTACTTTCTATAGAAAATTATTGTCAAAATTTTTAATGTATATAAAAATTTATCAGAGTTTTTTTTGATTAAATTTTTTGCTCAAAATTTTAAATTTCTTCAATAGAAAATTTTGTTAAAATTTATTTCTATAGAAAATTTTGTTAAAAAATTGTAATTTCTATAGACAATTTGGTCAAAATGTATTTACTATAAAAAATTTGCAAAGTTGTATACTAAACGACAATTTATTCAAACTTTATTTCTATAAAAAATTTTGTCAAATTTTATTTCTATAGAAAATTTTTTTTTTTTTTTTTTGTCCAAAAAAATTTTTTTTATTTTCTATAAAATTTTGTCAAAAATTTTATTACCATAGAAATTTTGTCAAAATTTTATTTCTTTAGAAAATTTTGTCAAAATTTTGATTTCTATATAGAAAATTTGTAAAAATTTTATTTCTATGGAAATTTGTCAAAATCTTATACTAATAGAAACATTTTGTTAAAAAATTTTATTTCTATAAAAATTTTGTCAAAATTTTAATTCTATAGAAAAATTTTGTTAAAATTGTATTTCTATAGGCAATTTTTTCAAAATCGTATTTCTATAGAAAATTTTGTCAAAATTTTAATTGTATATAAAAATTTATCAGAGTTCTTTTTTGATTAAACTTTTTGTCAAAATTTTATTTCTATAGAAAAATTTGTTAAAATTGTATTTCTATAGGACAATTTTTTAAAAAATCGTATTCCTAATAGAAAATTTCTATATATTTGAATTGATATAAAAATTTTATCAGAGTTCTTTTTATTTAAATTTTTGTCAAACTGGTATTTCTATATGAAAATTTTGTCAAAATGTTTTTTCTATAAAAATTCTTTTCCAAGTTGTATACTATAGAAATTTTATAAAACTTATTTCTAATAAAGAATTTTGTCAAAATTTATTTTATAGAAAATTTTGTCAAAATTTTATTTCGTATAAGAAAATTTTTTCAAAAATTTTATTTCTGTAGAAAATTTGTCAAATTTTGTATTTCTATAGAAAAATTTTGTTAAAAATTTTATTCTATAGAAAATTTTGTTAAAATGTATTTCTATATGACAAATTTTTCAAATCGTATTTCTATAGAAAATTTCGTCAAATTTAATTGTATATTAAAATTTATCAGAGTTCTTTTTTGATTAAACTTTTTGTCAAAATTTTATTTCTATAGAAAATTTTGTTAAAATTGTATTTCTATAGACAATTTTTTAAAAATCGTATTCCTATAGAAAATTTTGTCAAATTTTAAATTGTATATAAAAATTTATCAGAGTTCTTTTTAATAAATTTTTTGTTCAAAACGGTATTTCTAGTAGAAAATTTTGTCAAAAATGTTGATTTCTATAAAAAATTTTCTCAAAGTTGTATACTATAGACTAATTTTTATGCAAACTTATTTCTATTAAAATAATTTGTCAAATTTATGTATCTATAAGAAATTTTTGTCAAAAAAATTTTTATTTGGAGTAGAAATTTTGTCAAATTCTAATTCTAAAGAAATATTTTGTCAAAAATTTTTAATTCTAAAGAAAGTTTTGGTCAAAAATTTTAATTTCTAAAGAAAATTTTGTTAAAATTTAATTTCTATAGAAATGCCGCGTCAAAATTTTATTTCTATGGAAAAATTTTGTTCAAAATTTGTATTTCTATGGAAAAATGTGTCAAAATTCTAATTCTTATGGAAAAATTTGTCTCTATTCTTTAATATAAAAATTTTGAGAAAATAATTAATCCAGAAGAAAAATTTGTCAAAATTTTATTTTATATAAGAGAATTTGTCCAAAATTTAAAATTTCTATAAAAATTTTGTTAAAATTGTATTTCTATAGACAATTTGTAAACATCGTAAATTTCTATATCGAAAAGTTTTGTCAAAATTTTAAGTTGTATATAAAAATTTGATCAGAGTTCTTTTTAATAAATTTTGTGTCAAAATTTATTTCTATAGAATAATTTTGTTAAGAATTGTATTTCTATTAGACAATTTTGTCAAATTGTATTTCTATAGACAATTTTTGTCAAAAATGTTATTTCTATAAAAGAAATTTTGTCAAAAGTTGTATACTATAGACAGATTTTATCAAAACTTTATTCTAATAAAAAATTTTGTCAAATTTTATTTTTAAGAAAATTTTGGTCAAAATTTTATTTGTAATAGAAAATTTTTTCAAAATTTAATTGTCTTGTAGAAAATTTTTGTCAAAATTTTATTTTCTAATAGAAAAATTTTGATAAAATTTTATTTCTTTAACAAATTTTGTCAAATTTATTTCTATAGAAAATTTGTCAAAATGTTTATTTCTAAATAGAAAATTTTGTCAAATCTTATACTTATAGAAAACTTTAGTTTAAAATTTTTTTTCTATAGAAATTTTTGTCAAATTTAATTTTCTATAAGAAAAGTTTTGTAAAATTGTATTTCCTATAGACAATTTGTCAAAATCATAATTTCTATAGAAAAATTTTGTCAAAATTTTAATTGTTATAAAAATTTATCAAAGTCTTTTTAATTAAAAATTTTTTGTCAAAAATTTTATTTCTATAGAAAATTGTTGTAACATTTTTTTGCACAATTTGCAATTTTTTCTATATAGAAAATTTTGTCGCATATGTTATTATCTCACTAAAAAATTGTCTTGTGCAAAAGTTTTAATTCTATAGACAAATGTATTATCTTAGAACATATGTCTAGTACAAAAATTTTTTTCAAAATTATTTGCTTAAAAGACTTTTTCAAGTTTTATTTCTTATAGGAATTTATTTATTTTTATGAAATTTTAGTTCTATAAAAATGGTGTGTCAAAATTTTATTTCTATAGCTAAAATTTTTTTCAAAAATATATTAATTTGCTAGTAAGAAAATTTTGTCAAATTTATTTCTATAGATAAAATTTTGTAAATTTTATTTGCTATACAGAAAATTTTGGTCAAAATCTTATTACTATAGAAAGTATTCTTCAATTTCTGTAGTATTGCAAACTATTTTATTTCTATAGAAAAAATTTGTCAAAATTTTATTTCTGATAGAAAATTTTGTCAAATTTTTAAGTTGTTATAAAAATTATCAGAGTTCTTTTTTGATTAAATTTTTTGTCAAAAATTTTATTTTATAGAAATTTGTTAAAATTGTATTCTATAAGATATATTTTGTCAAAATGTATTTCTATAGAAAAATTTTGTCAAAAATGTTATTTCTATAAAAAATTTGTCAAAGTTGTATATATAGAAAATTTTGTCAAAATTTTTATTTCTAATAGAAAAATTTTATTTCTAGAGAATAAAAAAATTGAACCAATCATTTTTAATTGCTAAAATGAAAATTTGTCAAAATTTTAATTCTAAGAAAATTTTATCAAAATTTTTAATTCTAATAGAAAAAATTTTGTTAAAATATTTTTTTTTTATTTGTGTGGAAAAATTTTGTTAAAATATTATTTCTATAGAAAAATTTTGTTTAAAATTTTATTTCTATAATAAAAATTTGGGTTAAAATTTATTTCTATAAAAATGTTTAATAAAAAAAATTTAATCAAAATTTTAATTCTATAGATATATTTTGGTCAAAAAATTTATTCTTTAGAAAATTTGTCAAAAATTTTATTTCTAGAGAAAAAAAAAATTTTACAAAAATTTTTAATGTCTAAAAGAAATTTTGTCAAAATTTAATTCTTAAAGAAAATTTATCACATTATTAATTCTAAAGAAAAGTTTTGTCAAATTTCATATCTATAGAAATTTTGTTAAATTTTAATTTCTTTAGAAATTGTTTAAAATTTTTTTCTATAGAAAATTTGTTCAAAAAATTTTAGTTTTCATATGAAAAATTTTGTCAAGAAAATTGTTATTTGCTATAGAAACAATTTTGTAAAAAAATTATTTCTAAAGACAATTGTATCAAACTTTAAATTCTAAGAAAATTTTGTCAAATTGTTTGTTTATAGAAAATTTTGTTATCAATTTTATTTCTATAGAATATTTGGGAAAAAAAATTTATTTCTAACGAAAATTCTGTCAAAATTTTTGATTCTAAAGAAAATTTTGTAGAATTTTTTATAGAAAATTTTGTCAAAATTTTATTTCTATAGAAAATTTTTTCAAATTTTATTTTCTATAGAAATTTTTTTCAAAATTTAAATTCCTTCAAAATATTTTTTTTATGAGTGCTACTTGTTTCCAAACACCAATGGTATATCAAGTGATTCTTGTAATTTCGTCAAATATGACTTTCAAGGAAATAAATTACCTGAAGTTAGTTAAAGTGGTCACACGGGAATCAATGAAATTTACACGAAAACATATGGCACAATGTACAATTATCCTCTCTCCACTCATACACCTCTACGTTAATTATTATCATTAAACGGCAAACGTTTTGAATGAACCACAAATTGTCCTATTTTTCTTTTTTGGCTATAGTGAATTGGGAGGAGAGAATCACAGCACTTGTATGAATGTGTTAGCATAGTTGTTACTATCATTACCATATTTTGAAGAGTAATTTAAGAGTAATGAATGGACTTGAGCCAATGGCTCTTTATATTCATTTAAAGACAAAATTTACAAAAACAGGTATGTGCCAGGTACATACAAATAATTGGTTTGTGTGAATGTGTGTTCATTTGTGCCATTGTTAAAAGGTGCTTGTTGGGCTTCCATGTACACCGAAATCG
>PGFW01061558.1:44702-55572 GCA_003123925.1 Haematobia irritans | reverse complement strand
ATTTATTGTTAGGAAACGACATTTAGACAATAACTTTTGATTTTTTTGTTCTTTTTCTGCTTGAATTATAATTTGGAAATGAAATAATAGTTTCAAATAAGAAATAATGCTGAACGTGCTTTACACGTTGTGGCTTAACGTATATTACTGTGAATAGTACGAACTTGGAATTGAGAAAGAGAGGCATAAGTCATAAAGAAGCGAGCTAGTGGGTTTTGCATTAATTCTCGAAGTGGACGGTGGCGCGCAAATTTTAATTGAAATGAAATGTTCTTAAAGAATTAAATATGCACATTTAGAGTTAATGGAAACAGTTCAATAGACAAACTAAAGCAATTTTAAGGCGAGTTTTATTTAGGCTATGGAATATTAAAGTAATATAACATAAAAGTAAAAAGAAAAAAATAGTATATAATTTAGGTGAGCGGGGCTTCGTCCCCTAGGACGAAGATTTCATTTTTTTTTCAAAAATTTCCAAATTAAATCAGACGAATATTATACCTGCACAACTTTGTATGATTTAACATGTTTCGATAGCATAGTTAAAATCGTGTCCCAATGTCTTGCGGTGCGTATATATAAAAGTTTTCCTTGTTTCCCATATACATGATTTTTTAATTCTTGACCGATCTGGACAAAATTTGTCTAGATTTCTACAAAATTTTTGTACGCTAGACTTTAAATTTTAGAGTCGGCTAACTACCCTTACGGGTCGGAACAATCAGAATCTGTTATAGTAAAAAAAAAAACAGTCTAAATCTGCATTTTATGATTTCATCGCGTTCGATATATATGTGATTACAATATAGGCAATTTGGCGAGTAATTTTTTAACAAAGTTTTGCGACTTAAGCAGTGGCGATTTCTTATTAAGGTAAATGTGGGCATTTTGCAATTTTGTGTCCCTTTACGCGAGGTGGAGGAGACACTAACACACGATACTAACATACACCGCCCACCAACACCTCTTGAACCGATTCTCAAAAACCAAAATTTTGACACTGCGGCTAGTTTTGATGATCAATCTTGTGTGGTCTATATAGTACGTAGAGTAATTGTCAGCCCGCACGTGGTATCAGACTCACTTAGGATATTCAGTCCCATTAGTGAATACCACATGCTGTGAACTTCTCTCTTATTACTGAGCGCTGCCCCGATTCCATTGTTAAGCTCAATGACAATCACGCTAAATCGGGATGTACAACTTTTAACCTCTGCTCGTTCCATGACGGAAAAATTCCGTGTAATGATATATATCTGAGAGTTATCTAAATCTGAAACCGATTTCAAACCAAACTTGTGCATGCGTAGTGCCAGAACCTTAATTATTGCACCCGCTGCAAGTTTTCACGTAAATCGGGCGTAGCAAACTTGGTTTTCTGTGGGTTATATGAGTCTAAATCGATCGAAAAGATATATATGGGAGCTGTATCGAAATCTGAACCAATATTAACCACTTTTCAGCCAAGCGTTAATGTTAGGAATTGTTAATTCTACTTTCCCTCTGCAAAATGTCACCGTAAGATCAATACAGTAACAACTTTGGGTCACTGTGGTCAAAAATTAGCGCAAATCGGTCGCGGAAAAGATATATATTGGCGTGTATATCGAAATCTGAAAACGATTTCAATCAAATTTTGCATACTTAAAATATAGTACTAAATTGTTCTCCATGTGCAAAATTTCAAAATTTCAAATTAGGGTAAAACTTCTGGTTTCTGGCCAGGCCCATATAAGTCAATATCGGGCAAAATATGTATGTGGATCTAAATATGAACCGATTCCTTCCAAAAACACTACGGTTTCTATTCTGACCCAAAAAACAGAAACTTTGCTGACAAAATTTGACAGTCTATTGGGCGCTATAAAAACTGCGACCAGACTTATAACACAAAGATGGTGATTCACAGACAGGACAAAAATCGTCACGCGACGCGACGGACATGCGTTACATAAGACGCTCAGGAGCCACCCTTGAGCATTATTGCCAAAGACACCATGTGTATAATCTCGTCCTTCTGGGTGTTGCAAACATATACACTAACTTTATGGGAGCCACCGTGGGTTGCAATGCCGCTTAGCATGCCGCCTTGCATTACACAAGCATCGTGGGTTCGTTCCTGCCTTCGACCGAACACCAAAAAGTTTTTCGAGCGGTGGGATTATTCCCTTGGGGGATTGACATTTCTGAGGGTTTCAAAGCTTCTCTAACGTGGGTTTCATTGTAATGTGCGAAACGCCATTCGGACCCGGCTATAAAAAAGGGAGGTCCCTTGTCATTGAAGCTTAACATGGAATCGGGCAGCACCAGTATGATAAGAGAGAAGAAGTTCACCAATGCGGGAATAGTCTAGTGAGTCTGTACATCGGGATGCCACCTAACCTACCTAACCTAACCTAACCTAAACCTTAACCTAACCTAACCTAACCTAACCTAACCTACCTAACCTAACCCTAACCTTAACCTAACCTAAAACCTAACTATAATACCCTGTTCCACCAGTGTGCGTTAGGGTATAAAAAATGTTGACGCACAGACACAAAAGATATCACCAAAAGTTTTCCAATTAAATTTCAAAACAATTCAATTAAATATTTTAATTATTTTTATTAAAAATGTTTAATTAAATAAAACAAAAAAACAATCAAAACAATTCACTGGAACACCTATCGAAGTTCAATGAGGAGAGATGAAAAATTACGTCTTTTAGGTGACGAAGAAGTCAATGGTAGTGAATATTTTTTATATCATTACTCACAATCACTTTAAAATTTTTATTTCGATTATTGAATAACTTTTAAAAACATTACGTTCCTAGAGTCAAGAGAAACCCGTATTTGGAACTTTCGACTTTGGTCTACATAACTGAATTTTTCTGAAGCAGTAAATAACGCGAATTAAATCTTTTACATTTTGATTTTTTTCCAATTTCAAGAGAATCTTCTTTCATCTAACTCCATTTAGGACGAGCCAAATTACTGATATCATTCGGACAATGATAAATACGGCGAATTATAGCGAATATTTATTTATATTAAGAAATTCACAAAGATAGGAAACAAATTTTTCCAACACTGTAAAAATCACCAAACACTGCTAAAACCACCAAACACCGTGTAAAAACCATCCCAGCAAACAATTTTCCAATTTTTGGAAATAACCAGACAACTTCAGCGCTTTTCCCAAGCGATATAAATTAAGCTTCTGACGTTTTTTATTATTTTTTCGGCAATATTCGTAAGGCGAGAGCCTTAGTTTTTTCGAATGCAGGCCAGTATATCAGCATTATGTACAACAAATTTAGAGGTTTCGCTTACACTAACCAAAACAGCGCGCTAAAGTTATATTGCTTCGCGTAAACAATGAAACGAATTCTTCTATTGCTCTCCAATTTTTCGCTCGCGGAAGTTTTTTCTGTATTAAATCGCTGCGCAGATTGGTCTATTGTTACCCTATCTATTCAAGGCGGCAGTGATAAAACATTGTCATCGTAAAATTAAAACACATCAAAGTGAACGTAAATACTCTTTCCTTTGTGCTAAGCTTTTTAATCATTACAAACCAATTAGCTAGTATATAACAACTATTTACCACAAAATTATTTCACCAACCTTGCTTGGCAAATTGCGCGAACACAATAGATAATGACACAGACAAAAGTCCTTGATAAAGGGATAACACAGGCTTTTCCATGTATTATCTTTTTAAAAATTAAGTTGTGCGTTTGCCCAACTATTGTTCATATCCGGTGATTGGATAGATTATCAATGCTAATCGCGTCTTGACCGATTTATTTTTTTGTTTTCAATTACATTTTAATTTAGCCATTTCTTTCCGATTCGCTTATGGTATGTTGACTTTTCAGATTTCTCTGCCAGTTGCCGTTTATTTGATTGTACTCTTTTGATTTTCGCGTCAAGCGGATTGCATTCTTGTTTGAAAACTGGTTGCGTTACATTAGAATCATTTAGATTATTTAACACACACACACTGACACACATAAGATTGCCCAGTCATTGCATGGGATGAGACATGTGACGACCCCCCAAAAAGTTTTTTTTGGTGTGAGAGATAATGTAATTGAGATTTCTGTTTTTACCATGCACCCGCTCTCACTTTAGTATACAGAAAGAATGGGGATTTCTTATTAAGGCGCTATGTTGATAGTCAGACGTACATAAAGTCCATCAAGCAGAACACTCATACCTGATAGTCATGTGATCATGCATGCTGAGTTGAGTTTGAAAGTCGGAGATTTTAAGGACAATAAACACACACACTCTGATTTATAGAGAGACTGGCAAGTAGTGGTTCCTATATTAGTGGATCAGGGCTGATGGAGGTCGAGAGCGAATATGAATGAAGTTGCCATTGATGTAGGACATCAAGATAAATTGTTTTGATGTTGTTTTTTGTGTGGATTATCGGCATGCGACGGGGCCCCGTGGTGGCCGGAAATTGCCAATATTTTTCATTGCTTTGATTTATGCGGCCGCACAAAGCTATAGACATTGTGTAGTGCGGGGGTGGTTGGTTAGGTGGTACGCATGGTCTCCACTTGAAAAATAGTTATGATCGATTTACCCAGTTCCACCTGAAGAATTGCTGCAACAGCCTAAGCTATTTCCAAGCCTGAGCTTTTGTGTGATGCTTTTCTACACCACTGTATTAGTATACTGTGTTTAATCGTCCTTCTGCTGATGTTGTTGTTCGTTGTGATTCGTTGTTTAGGAGAAGAAGAAAGACCAAGTTGGTAGATTTCGCTGCTCTTTTACATTTTGTGTTGAATTACTAAATAATGCACTGTGGTTTATTACAATATTTGTTCATTTGGTGTGTAAATTGTATGTTTGCCATATCATTTGAGGTTGAGTCGGAAAAATGGTCGCTCAGGAGAAAGCTTGAAAAAGAGAATAGGAGAAAAAGTCGTGATTAAACACGCTGTTTTTGTTTTTGTTAGTTATTTATTTTGTCTTGCTTTTTGTTTGATTAAAGTTGTATTTGCGTGTATGTAGTGTGAATATAGTGAATGCACGTCTATTAAATTTTATTTTTTCTGTATATATGGACATTCCACTCTATAAGAAATTAAATAAAAAATGTAAAAATTAATTGTGCGTTTTATTAAGACCTGTTATCCCTATATATGAAACTCTTTCTTTGGTTTTCTTTTCTTTGCAATTTGATTTCGAGCCACTGCGTTTCGTTCCAATGGGTTTTTTTATTGATGCGAAAAACTCAAGTGATTAAATTTTTTTAGTTGAGGCCAACAAATTATATTATTTTTTTATTAATTATTTTTCTTTGATGGCAAATAATCTTCTTGTAATTTTTTTAGATTTTAAGCTTTGTTACCAATTGTCCGACCTGGACAAGCATAGTTGGATTTTTCTTTACCAGTTTAGTCAGAATTTTAACTGAAACCACGTGAATATGTATGAAACTAGTTAGTTTCGGGAATTAAAATGTGCAATCTTAATGGGAAATATGTTTCTTCATTTAATAAAACAACCATTAAAAAATTTGGCATAATAATTATCTTTAAATAAAATGTAAAATTTTCTTAATTTTTAATAATTTACCTTTATTTATTTAGTTAATGTGACATTATTATCTCAATTTGTTAAAATTTAATGCTTTGTTTTGAATTGTTTCCGTTAAAATTATAGTTTAGAGTTTCTTTAGATTGTAGTCAATAAATTTAATGAGCCAATAAATAGTATGAAATTAAACTCTATATTCGAAACAAAATTTTCAACATATTTTTAATTGGCAATATTTTTCATTTAATAAAACCTGATAAATGGCATAATTAGTATTTTTAATTGAAAAATGCTAAAAATTTTCAATCATTTTCATATACTGAGGCTTATAATTTATTATGTTTAAATGTTTAAAATTTTTAAATTTACATTCAATAAGTTCTTAAGATTTCAATCAACTATTTTTGTTGCAAATATTTTTGCTGTGTCAACCCGTAATAATAATTTAGATTTCATCCAGGGAAGTTTTAATATATTAAATTACTGAAGTCTTTTATTGTACATGTGATACCATTTCTCAATTATTCAATCTAAGAATTAAGTTACATTAATTTTATTTCCAATTAATCGTCATAGAAAGTCACTTCTTAAATTGTCGAGTTCTTGCTAGTAACCACGGATTATGATTACTATTGAAAATTTTCTTTGCATATTATTTAGGGGCTACATGCACGATTGCCCACAGTTTGGTAGGAATTCTATCAAAAAACCACAATTTATTCCTCTCGCAATGTAATTTTGGGCAATGTTTTCTTATGGAAAATACAATTTTTGACAAAGTTTTCAATGCGAAATAAAATTTTAAAAATTTCTATAGAAATAAAATTTTGACAAAATTTTTACTATAGGAAATGAAATTTTAATAAAAATTTTCTATAGAAATGAAAATTTTGACAAAATTCTTTCTATCATAAATAGCATTTTGAAAAAGTTCTTCTATAGAAATAAAATTTTAGTCAAAATTGTCAATAGAAACTAAAATTCTTTGACATAAATTTTCAATAAGACAATGACAAGCGTTTGTCAAAATTCTCCATAGAAATAGACTTTTGAAACAAGTTTTCTAAATAGAAATAAATTTTTAAAAAATGTTCCTATAGAAATGGAAAAATTTCGATCATATTCATCCTCCTTCTACTAACACATACAAAATTGACAAAAATTTCTCTATAGAAATAAGATTTGATGGAAAAAGTTTTCTATCGAAATAAAAATTTTGAACAAAATATTCATAGAGAACTAAAGCTTTCTTTGAAAAAATTTCCATAGAAATAAAATTTTGGGTGCAAAATCTTTCATCAGAAATAAAGTCCTTCCTATTAGAAATCCCAAAATCTTTTAAAAAAATTTCTAGTGGCAAATAACAACTTTCCGTAAAACATTTTTCAATAGAAATAAATTTTGAAAAAGATTTTCTATAGAAACTGAAATTTTGTAAAATTTCCTTATAGCAATAAAATTTTGCACCAAAAACAGTTCCTTCTATTAGACAATAGATTGTTAAAAAAGTCTTTCGTTACTAGAAACTTAAAGTTTTGAAACAAGTTTCTATAGAAATGAAATTCTTGATAATTTTCTATAGATAATAATTTTCGAGGCAAAGATATTCTTGATATGAAATATAAAATTCTCTCATATCAAATTTTACAAACAAGATTTTCTATAGGAATAATATTGAAAAAAAAAATTCTCAGATAAATAAAGACTCCTTGAAAAAATCTTCAATAGAAGAATTAAAATGTTTTTGAGCAAAATTTCGCTATAGAAATGAAATTTCCTGATAAAATTCTCTATAGAAATAAAATTTTGACAAAACAAAATTTTCTCATAGAAATAAAATTTGTGTACAAAAATTTTCAATAGAAATAAAATTTTAATAACAATGCTTTCTATCAGAAATAAAATTTTGTCAAACATTCTTCTATCAGAAGATAAATTTTGTCAACCAATTTTCTATAGAACATCAAAATGAAACTTTCAAAAAGTTTTTCTATAGAAATAAAATTTGAAAAAATTTTCTATAGAAATATAATTTGATAAAATTTTCTATAGAAATAAAATTTTGAAAACATTTTCTATCAGAAATAAGATTTTTGAATAAGTTTTCTACTTTAGAATAACGAAATTTTTGTCAAAAATTTTCAATAGTAAATAAAATTTTGTCAACATCGTTCTATAGAACATAAGATTTTTCTGAGAAGAGTTTTTCTATTAGAAATAACAATTTTGAAAAATTTTCGTTTAGAAATAAGATTTGAACAAAAAAGTGTTTTTATCAGAAATTAAATTTTTGAAAAGATTCTAAATATAAGAAATAAAAATTTTGAAAATTTTCAATAAAAAAATAAACAATCTTTGAAATTTTACTACAAGAATGTAAAATTTCTTTATAAAATTTTATACAGAAATAACATTTCTTGTGACAACAATTTCGTCTATCCGAAATAAAATTTTGACGAAACAATTTTCTACTACGAAATTAAGATTTTGAAAATATTTTCTATTCGCGAGAATAAAATTTTGCGCCAAAAACAATTTCATATAGAAATAACAATTTTGATAACAATTTTCATAGCAAATTAAAATGTTGACAAAAATTTTCTATAGAAATCAAATTTCTGAACAAAGTTTTCTCTAGAAACTAAAACCTTTGAACAAGTTTTCTGGGAGGTAAGTACGACAACTCTTGAAAAAATTGTCAATAGGAAATAAAATTTTTGGACCAAAATTTTCCATTAAGCAAATAAGACTTTTACTAAAATTTTCAATAGAAATAAAATTTTAATAAACTTTTTATCAGAAACTAAGATATTCCTGAAAAAGTTTTCTTAGACACTAAAGTTCTGAAACAAATTTTTCAATATAAAATAAATTTTTGACAATAACTTTTCTTAAAGAACATGAAATCTCTTGACTTAAAATTTTCTGTCTAGAAATAAAATTTTTGACAAAAATTTCTATTAGAACATAAAGATTTTGAAAAAGTTTTCTACAGAAATAAAATTTTGACAAAATTTCAATAGAAATAAATAATTTTTAAAAAAGTTTTGTGGAAATAATAATTTTGTCAAAGTTTTCATATAGGAAATTAGATTTTGATCACAAATATTCAATAGAAAGTCAAAATTTTGAAGAACACATTTTCTAAGAGAAATAACTTTGAAAAAAAATGTTCAACTAGAAATAAAATGTTGACCAAACATTTCTCTAGTTAGAAATAAGATTCCTTGGAAAAAGTTCCTTCTATAGAAATCAAAATTTTGAGAAAAATATTTTCTAAATAGCAACAATGAGAAAATTTTGATAACCAATTTTCCATAGAAAATAAATTTTGACAAAACAACTTTCTAGAGAAATAAAACTTTGAAAAAAATTTCGACATTAGAAAATAACACATTTTGACAAACATTTCTATAGAAATAGATTCTCTGGAAAAAGTATTTTCTGTAGAAATACAAAATTTTTGGCAAAAAAATTCACAGTGAAGAGATTTTTTTGTTCTTTTTCTGCTTGAATAAATTTGGAATGAAAAATAGTTTCAAATAAAAATGCTAAACGTGCTTTACCGTTGTGGTTAACGTATATTACGTGATAGTAGAACTTGATGAGAAAGACGCATAAGTTCATAAAGAACGGAGCTAGTGGGTTTTCATTAATCTCGAATGGAGGTGGCGCAAATTTTAATTAAATGAAATGTTTGGTATTATAGGTTAGGTTGGTTAGGTTAGGTTTAGGTTAGGTTAGTGTTAGGTTAGGTTAGGTTAGGTTAGGTTAGGTTAGGTTAGGTTAGGTTAGGTTAGGTTAGGTTAGGTGGCATCCCGATGTATCAGACTCACTTAGACTATTCACCGCATTGGTGAACTTCTCTCTTATCACTGAGTGCTGCCCGATTCCATGTTAAGCTCAATGACAAGGGACCTCCTTTTTATAGCCGGGTCCGAATGGCGTTCCACATTACAATGAAACCACTTTAGAGAAGCTTTGAAACCCTCAGAAATGTCACCAGGGATAATCCACCGCTGAAAAACTTTTTGGTGTTCGGTCGAAGCAGGAAACGAACCCACGATCTTGTGTATGCAAGGCGGGCATGCTAACCATTGCACCACGGTGGCTCCCATAAGTTAGTGTATATGTTTGCAACACCCAGAAGGACGAGATATACACATGGTGTCTTTGGCAATAATGCTCAGGGTGGCTCCCTGAGTCGATGTAACCATGTCCTCCGTCCGTACGTTTGTCTGTCTGTGAACACATCTTTGTGTTTAAAGTCTGGTTGCAGTTTTTAGCCCAATCGACTTCAAATTTGTCACAAGTTTTCTGTTTTGGGTCAGAATAGAACGTAGTGTTTTTGGAAGGAAATCGGTTCATATTTAGATCCCACATACATATTTTGCCCGATATTGACTTATATGGCTCCAGAAACCAGAGTTTTACCCTAATTTGAATTTTGAAATTTTGCCACATGGAGAACAATTAGTATACTATATTTAAGTATGCCAAATTTGATTGAAATCGTTTCAGATTTTCGATATAGCACCCATATATATCTTTCGCCCGATTTGCGCTAATTTGACCACAGTGACCAAAGTTGTACTGTATGATCTACGTGACATTTTGCAGGGGTAGAAATTAACATTCTAACATTAACGCTTGCTAAAAGTGGTTAAATTGTTCAGATTTCGATACAGCTCCCATATATATCTTTCGATCGATTTAGACTCATATACCCACAGAAACCAAAGTTTTACCCCGATTTACTTGAAACTTGCACAGGGTGCAAAATTAAGGTTCTGGATACGCATGCCAAGTTTGGTTGAAATCGTTTCAGATTTAGATAACTCTCAGATATATATCATTGCCACGATTTTCCGTCATAGGACCACAGAGGTTAAAGTTGTAATCCGATTTACGTGAATTGTCATTGAGCTTAACATGGAATCGGGCAGCGCTCAGTAATAAGAGAGAAGTTCACCAATGTGGTATCACAATGGACTGAATAGTCTAAGTGAGTCTGATACATCGGGCTGCCACCTAACCTAACCTACGTGAAACTTTGCACAGGGAGTAGAATTATCATAGTAACTATGCATGTCAAATTTGGTTGAAATCGGTTCAGATTTCGGTGTAGCTTCCATATATATGTTTTCATGGTTGTGTGGACAAAATTGCAAAATGCCACATTTACCTTCTAAAATCGCCAGCCTAATGTCGAAAACTTGTAAAAATTATCCAAATTGCCTATTCTAACTCTTTTTAAAAAATAATACTATATATCGACGCGGATAAACTCCATAATGCAGATTAAGTTTTTTTTTTTACTTAACATT